>BJBW01005919.1:45531-56460 GCA_004320125.1 Scolopax mira | reverse complement strand
TGTGCGGTGCCCGGTGCGGTGCCCGGTGCCCGGTGCCGGTGCTCTCACCTTGCGCAGACAGGGCATCTGGAGGCGGGGGTGCCGGCCGCGGGGGCCACCGATGGTCATCGCGGGTGCGCGCCCCGCTCCGCGCCGCTCCGCGCGGCCCCGCCCCCGGCCCCGCCCGGCCCCGGCCCCCGGCCCCGCCCCGCACCCCCCGCCCCGACGGGCACCCCCGGTACGCGGCCTCCCCGAGCCCCGGTCCCCGGGACCAGCCCCCGCCCTGCCCAAGGGTTCCACGGGCCGGGTCCCCCCGCTCCGCCCACGGGTCCCCACGGACCGTCCCGCCGGGACACGGCCCCCCCCCGCGCCCCGCACCGCCCGGCGCCGCGGCTCCGCCAGACGGGCCGGGGGGAGCTCAAGGCTGGCCCCGGGCTACTACCGGGGGGTGCCCGGTGTGAGCCGGTGGGCTGCCGGCTGCTGGCGGGGCGGGGGGGGGAAACTCTAAGGCTGTTGGAATGGCGGTGCGGGCAGGGTGCGGGCAGGGTGGCGGCAATAACAGGCGGGGCATGGGCAGGGTGCGGGCAGTGCCAGGGGAAGTGCGGGCAGGGCACGGAGCGTGGATTCGGGATGCGGGGGGTGCGGGCAGTGCATTCAGGGGGCGCAGGCAGGGGGGGTGCTTGCGGGGTGCGGGCAGTGAACTGAGGGTGCAGGCAGGGTGCGGGCAGTGCATGGAGAGTGCAGGCAGGGAGCTTGCGGTGAGCAGGCAGTGGACTGAAGGTGCAGGCAGGGAGGGTGCTTGCGGGATGTGGGCAGGGCAGTGCGTTCAGGGCACAAGAAGGGTGCGGGCAGTGAATGGAGGGCGCGGACAGGGTGCTTGCGGGGTGCGGGTAGGATGCGGGCAGTGCATTCAGGGCACAAGCGGGGTGCCAACAGTGAACTGAGGGTGCGGGCAGTACATTGAGGGTGCGGACAGGGTGCTGCTTGCAGGGTGCGCGCAGTGGACTGAGGGTGCGGGCAGGGTGCGGGCAGTGCCCTGAGGGTGCAGGCAGGGTGCGGGCAGTGCCCTGAGGGTGCGGGCAGTGCTCTGAGGGTGCAGGCAGGGTGCTTGCGGGGTGCGAGCAGTGGACTGAGGGTGCGGGCAGTACGGCCAGGCCGTTGGCAGGGTGCGGGGGGCCGCGGGCGAGGGGCGGGCAGTGCGGCCCGGGTGCTCTCCGGGTGCGGGCAGGGTGCGGGCAGGCGCGGCGCGGGCGCGCAGGGCGGATGAGCTCACTGCAGTCTCGCCGCCCATGAGCGGCGGGGCTGGAGCCGCCGAGGGGCGGGGGCGGGCGGGGGCGGGCAGCGGAGCCACCGCGTCTGCGGGAACCGCCGCCGCCGCCGCCGCCGCCGCCCCGCCGGGCCGCGCCGGGCAGCGCAGCGGGGAGTCGACGGGGGGGAGCGCAGCGGAGCAGCCGGTAGCGCCGAGCGCGGCGGGAGGAGCGCGGCCGCGGGGCCCCCCCGGCGGAGCCGCCGCCGCCACCGGCAGAGCCGCCGCCCCGGGAGCCGCCGCCCCGCCCGGCCCCGGGGGCGCTGGGCCCGGGCCGGCCCGGTCATGCTGGGCCTGGATGTGTGCGAGGCCGGCGGGCAGCTGCTGGAGCTGCTCTGGCTGGCGCTCTGCTACCGAGGTGAGCGGCGGCGGGCCCCGGGAGCGCGGCCCCGCAGCGGGGAGGGCATCGCCCCGGTGCCCCCCGGGGTGGGCATCGCCCCGTGGGGAGGGGGGCGGGGGGGAGCGGGGAGCATCGCCCCGGGTCCCCAACAGGTGAGCATCACCCCGGGTGTCTTTAGGACTGAGCGTCACCCCCCGGGGACCGGAGCATCCCGGAGGGGTGGGGGACCACCCAGCTGCTTCCCTCCCCCCCCCTCCTCTTCCTCGCCACCTCGGAGCCCGCCATGTGGCACCCAGCACACACCGCCCTGTCCTGGCACCCCTGGGTGGGGGGGCATCCCTGGGCTGGGAGCCAGCATGGCCGGGTGCTGCAAGCTGAGGTGACAGCCGGGCACCCTGGGGTGCAGGGCCTGTGCTGGGGGTCTAGAGGTGCAACGGGGTCACTGCTCTGCACCCCAGAGACCACCCCTGCCCTGGGGACCCCCCACAGCTGGCCCTGTAGCCCCAAGGGGGGGGCTGAGCACAGTGGCCTCTGCCACAGGCTGCGTCCCCGGGGATGGGGTTCCCAGGGGATTTGGGGAGCCCAGTGGTTGCAGTCAGAAGGGCAAAGGGTTGGGGGGGGCTTGCAGCCAGCAGGGCAGAGTCAGGGGTTGTGGGGACATCACCCACCCTTGTGCCCCCCAGCAGCCTGGCACCCACCAGAGCTACCAGTTCCCCCCAGAGCTGGGGTTTTTTTTTCCCCTGCAGCCACTGGTAGTTCTGGTTTGGGGTGGGAGATGGGGCTGGTGGCTAGGACTGGGGTTGGAGGAGGCCACGGGGTGGTGACAAGGACCACCCCGGGTGACGGGGTGTGAAGGGCAGCGGTGGGCTCCAAGCACCCCCCCGGACTGTGCACACCCCATAGACAACCAGCTCGTCTCGCTCCATGACCGTGCGGAAATGCGGCCGGCGGCAACGCCTCGGGTCTCAGCTGTGCCACCAGGCCCTGGGGACACGGAGCCCGGTGGCGTCACCACGGCCCCGAGCAGGGGGGACAACTCGGTTGGCCCATGGGGGATTGCTCACATCCATCCGTGGCGTGTCCCAGCTCAGCCGCCCCCTGCCCACCGCTGCCTGCGTGTCACAGGGCAGAGAGTGTCCCCCCCCGGGGTGTCCCCGGGGCAGCGGGACTGCTGCTGCCTGTCCCCCACAGACATCATGGCTGACAAGGAGGGGGTGACGCTGTCACTGGAGGAGGAGGAGGAGGAGGATGCCGACGTGGCCCTGGCGTACAAGACGCCGGAGAAGAAGAGCCTGCGGGAGATCCAGGAGCTGGACCCGGGGGACGAGAGCCTGCGGAAGTACAAGCAGGCGCTGCTGGGTGCCATCCCTGCCACCGTGGGTAAGCGGGGGGCTGCCCGCTGGGGCTGGGCACCCCCTCACCCCACCACCCAGGCCGGGGGATGCAGCCTCAGAGGGTGCAGGGAGCTCGGGCGTCCGCAGCGCCCACAGGGTGTCCCCAGCAGGGACGGTCACCCTCTCCCCCTGCCCCGACTGGCATCGCCTGTGGGTGCTGCCTGTGCCCCCCGTCTGCACGGAGACCCCGGCATCCCCCTTGCCGACACCGTAACAGCTGCCCGGGGACCCCGGTTGCCTTGGTTACGGGATCACCGCCGCAGTTTCCATAGGAACGGTTACAAGGGACCGGGAAATTCATTGGGATGACAGAGATGGAGCGAGCAGCTGCGGGGGCCCCGGGGTGGCTGTCGATGCCCAGACGGTGCCCCCCACTTCCTGGGGCACCCACAGAAGCCACCCCAGCCTGGGTGGGGTGCCCTCGGTGTCTGGCATGACAGTGGGGAGGAGGGGTGTGGGTGTGTGTGTGTGTGCAAGCTGGTGAGGTGGGTGCAAATCAGTGCAAATCAGTGGGGTGCATGATGGCATGTGTGCAGGCTGATGGGGTGCAAGTGGGCTGGGGAGGGGGTGCAAGCTGCTGATGGGGTGCAGGTTGGGCTTATTGAGGTGCAATTAGACCAGCACCCACCTCCAGGGATGCTTCCACCTGATGCTGGGCCCTTTTAAACCTGATCTTACCCCAGAGGCGTTGATGCCAAGGTTGGAGATGCCCCCCGTCTCCTGCACCCTGCCTGGGCTGCCCAGCACTCACCAGCTCCTGACAGCCCCACCATGGGCACCGTGGGCCTTCATGCCATTATGGGGGGGCCTGGGCAGCCCCCAGGTGCTGGTGGGCTGGGGGTGGGTGGGTAAGGTCTGTGCCCTGCTGCTTTTTCCCTAGATGCCAGCGTGCCCAACGTGCAGGTGACGAAGCTCACCCTGATGTGTGAGCAGGCGCCGGGGCCCATCACCATGGACCTGACAGGTGAGCAGTGGGGGCAGCCATGGGAGAAAGAGGAGGAGGAAGAGGAGGAGGAGGAGGAAGAGGAAGGGGTGCCAGGCTCATGGGTCATCTCCCTGCTCAGGAGACCTGGAGATGCTGCGGAACCGGGCCTTTGTGCTGAAGGAGGGGGTGGACTACAGGGTGAAGGTGTCCTTCAAGGTGAGGTGGTTGCATGGTGCCCTGAGCCTGCTGGCTGGCAGGAGGCCTTGCCCAGAGTCCTTGTCCCCTGGGGTCCCTGCTGCCCTGGGTCCTTGCCCTCACACCCAGGGGTCCCTATCCCATGGGATCCCTGCTCCTTATGGGGCCCTTTTTCCATCTGTTCCCTGCCCCACAGCGTCCCTCCCGCCACCCATGATCTTCCTGCTGCCCCAAGGTCTTTGCCACTTGGGGTCTCTGCTGCTTTGGGGTGTCTGCCTGCCACCCCTCAACTCTAGGATCAATGCCCTTCTGGGGTTCCCTGCCCACCCTGGGGTCCCTGCCCTCTTGGGTCCTGCCAACCCTGGGAATTCTTGCAGTCCCCAACATCAATGCCACCCCAGGGTCCCTGCCACCCCAGGGTTCTTGACCCTTTTGAGGGTCTCTGCCCCCCTCAGGAGTCCCAGCCAGGCTGGGTCCCAGCCTTTCCTGCCTTTACAAGGGGTCTCTGGGGGTCCCTGCCACCTTGGGTCCCTGCCATCTCAGAGTCCCTGCCCCTCTTGGATGTCCCTTGATGCTGCTCAGTGCCCAGTCCTGCCCGAGAAGCTGGATCCTGGTGGGGGTGGTCAGGATGGGTTTTTAATAGTGGGTACCCCCCCCCCGCCAAGGCCAGGGGTCCCCAGGGTGGGTGGCACCAAGCTGTGGGGCAGCACACATGGCACCCCTGCCCTCTGCCCGCAGGTGAACAGGGAGATCGTCTGCGGCCTGCGGTGCCTGCACCTCACCTACCGCCGGGGCCGGCCCGGTGAGTGGGGACAGGGGGGTCCGGGGAGGGGTGCTGGAGTGGGGGGGGTTGTCCGTGACCACCTCATGCCCACTCATTTGCCCCTTCCCTTCTCGCCCAGTGGACCGTGACGTCTTCATGGTGGGCAGCTACGCGCCGCGGGCCGAGGAGTACGAGGTGGTGACGCCGGCGGAGGAGGCGCCGCGGGGCTGGCTGGCACGGGGCTCCTACCGCATCCGCTCCCTCGTCACCGACGATGACAAGATGGAGCATCTCTCCTGGGAGTGGGGCCTCTGCATAAAGAAGGCCTGGGAGGACTGACACTCCCCCCCCCCCCCCCCCCCCCACCCCCCCCCCACCCCCAAATCCTCACCCCCATGTCCGTCCCCCCCCCGCCAGCTTGGGGACACAGTGGCTGCCAGCCCAGGGGACACCTCACTGGCACCACCGCCCTCGCCCCGGTCCTGTGAAGTTGGGGTGGTGGGGGTCCCTTAGCGAGCGGGTGCCCACGGTCGTGGTCTTTGCAACCAAAGTTATTTTTAATTGCTTTTTTTTTTTTTTTTTTTTTTTTTTAAAAAACCCGCCTGGTCCCCGGGTGTCCCCACGGCTGGGGGCCGGGGCCGTGACAGCGCCGTGCCGGGCTGCCCACCCAGTCGCAGCCTGTGCTCTTCCATCGCCATTAAACCCTACAGACTGGTCTCTTACTGGTGTCTCTGCGCCCCCATTGCCTCTGACTGTGTTCTTCCCCCCCCACAGACCCCCCCCGTGTCCCCATCCTGCTGGCAGGTTCCCCTGTGGGGACGGGTGGCTGGAAATCAGCCACCTGGTCTGGCTACCTTATCGGCGGTGCCGGGCAGCCAGTAGCTGAGGGCCACGAGCCCCAGGGGACTGGCACCACCCGCCCTGTGGCCCTTATCTGGGTCCTGTGTGTCCCCCCCCCTCCCCGGGCAGGTGCTGGATCTGGTGGTAGCACCATGGGCACCATGCGAGGCTGCGGGGCCCGGCTGGTTTGGGTGCTGGTGTTGTCACTGGCTTGGCTGGCCCCGGTGCTGGGGGACGAGGAGGAAGAGGAGGTGGTGGCAGAGGAGGAAGAGGAGGAGGGTGAAGTGCTTTCAGATGAGCTCAAGGAGGAGGACGATGTCCTGGTGCTCCACGAGCACAACTTTGCCCGTGCCCTGAGCGAGCACCAGCTGCTGCTGGTGGAATTCTGTGAGTGCCCGGGTGCGGGCAGGGGCGCGGGCAGGGGCACGGGCAGGGGCACGGGCAGGGGTACGGGCAGGGGTACGGGCAGGGGCATGGGCAGGGGAATGGGCAGGGGTACAATCAGGCTATGGGCAGGGGAACGGGCAGGGGTGTGGGTGCAGAATGGATACAGGGTCAGGGGTACAGGCAGGGGCAAGGCTGTGGGTCAGAGGGGCAGGGGCACAGGATATGGCATGAGAGAGGGTGAGTAAGGGTATGGGGCATGGGATGGGGACAATGACATGAGGCAGGGTCTTGGGGCATGGGATGGGGATAGGGACACAGGGCAGGGGCACAGGGCAGAGGCACGGCGCTGGGGACGTGTAGCAGGGACATGGGACATGGCTGAGGACACAAGGTGAAGGGGGTGGGACATGGGACATGATGCAGGGGACAGGGACGTGGACTTGGGACATGAGATGGGGACAGGGACATGGGGCAGGGACACAGGGCAGAGGCACGGGGCAGGGAACATGTAGCAGGGATGTGGGACGTGGCAGGGGACACAAGGTGAAAGGGGTGGGACGCGGTGCCGGGGACATGGGCAGCAGCTGGAGCCCACCAGGCTCACACAGCCATTACACCCCTGGCCACCCACTGAGCCGGGGGCCACCCAGAAGTCTGTCTGGGGCTGTCCCTGCCACCAACACTGTCCCCTGCCCACAGACGCGCCGTGGTGCGGGCACTGCCAGCGGCTGGCCCCTGCCTTCGCCCAGGCGGCCACCATGCTGAGGGACGAGTCCAGCCCGGCCCGGCTGGGCAAGGTGGATGCCACGGCACAGACAGCCCTGGCCAACGAGTTCGGCATCACCTCCTACCCCACCCTCAAGCTCTTCCGTGATGGGAACCGAACCCACCCCCTCCCCTACACCGGTAGGGCCACGGCACCCACGGAAGGGGACACCAGGATGGGTGCCGGGGCAGGCTGGGGCACAGGGGTGGGTGGCAGGGGGTGACGGTGTCCGGATGGTGAGGGGGTGGCAACGTGGTGACGGTGACAGCAGGTAGTGTCATGGTGTGATGGTGCACGGATGGTGACTGGAGGTGGTGGCAGGAGGGTGGCACCTGGGGTTGGGGGGAAACAGGGGTGGCAGCCTGGCGAGGGGTGGCCGGGGTGATGGCAGGGTCCCTGCTGCTCGTGGCAGGACGCATGGACGCCAAGGGCATCGTGGGCTGGATGCAGCGTCGGGCCGGCCCCAGCGCCACGCTGCTGCAGGACCCCGACACCGCCGCCACCTTCATTGACTCCCAGGACTTGGTGGTCGTTGGCTTCTTCAAGGTGGGCTGGGGCGGGCCAGGGGGGTGGGTAAGGGCCATGGCTGTGGCCGTGGCCACTCACAAGGTGGCCACGCAGGACCTGGAGAGCGAGGCAGCCCAGGTGTTTTACGAGGTGGCTGGCGACGTGGTGGACATGCCGTTTGGTGTGGCGGAGGCAGCCGAGCTCTTCGAGGCGTACGGGCTGTTGGCCGACACCGTCTGCCTCTTCAAGAAGGTGAGGGGGGAGCAAGGGGGTGGTGTGGACATCCTGCTCTCCCCTCCCAGCCCTCACCGTCCCTCGCCCCGGCAGTTCGATGAAGGACGGACAGACTTCCCTGTGGACCCGGCGCGGGGGCTGGATGCGGCCGAGCTGACCCAGCTGCTCCGTGTCCACAGGCTGGAGCTGGTGATGGAGTTCAGTAACGAGGTATGGGCTTGGCCCCATCCCCATCCCCATAAGGGCCATGGCCCCCTGGCCCTCACCCTCTTCCTCCTCCTCCCCAGACCTCCGACCACATCTTCGGTGCCAAGATCCCCCACCACATGCTGCTCTTCCTCAACAAGTCATCGTCGGGGCAGCTGCAGCTGCAGGATGACTTCCGGGCGGCCGCCGGCACCTTCCGGGGCAAGGTGAGGAGGTCCCATGGTGGGGACATGGTGGGGGTGGCCTTGGGGCACCTCAGTGTCACCTGTCCCCTGCCCAGGTGCTCTTCGTGGTGGTGGACGTGGCTGGGTACGGCGCCGATGTCCTGCCCTTCTTTGGCCTGACACCTGCTGATGTCCCCACCCTGCGCCTGGTCAAGATGGAGAACAACCGCAAGTACCAGATGGACCAGGACGTCTTCTCAGAGACGGCCATACGCACCTTTGTCCAGGCAGTGCTGGATGGCAAGGTGAAGGTGAGGGATGAGGCACCGTTTGGTGTGGCGGAGCCAGCACCAAGGATGCTTCCCCGTGGTGAGCGGTGGGCTGTTAACTCTGAAGCCTAATGATGGCAGTTGTGTGGTGAACACCAGCCACCTGCTTGGTGATGCTTGTGCTTGCCGAGACTGAGGATCTTGGGAGGGGTTGTTATGGAAAAGGAGACACAGAGCTGGGATGACAGCAGAGGGGAAGAGGTGGTTTGAAAGGTAGCACAGGAGATGGCTGCCAGCTGGTGGCCCCTGGCACCGCTCAGCCTGTGCTGTGGCTGTCCTGGCTGTCCCCACAGCCCCGTCTCCTGAGCGCGGAGCCCCCTGAGGACTGGGACACGCGACCTGTTAAAGTCCTGGTGGGGAAGACCTTCGAGCAAGTGGCCTATGATGAGACCAAGAACGTCTTTGTCAAGTTCTGTAAGTACCAAGGCCTCCCGTGGCCCTCCCTGAGCTCTGCCATGGGGCTCAGCCCCCCAGTGTGACAGCCCCCAGCTCCGTTCCTGAACTCTCACCCAGGGGACGCTGCACCCTGACCCCAGCAGAGCCCCGGTCCCCTGGCTCGTCCCCCAGCACTGTGCCCATCCTGCAGATGCCCCGTGGTGCTCCCACTGCCAGGCCATGGCGGCCGCCTGGGAGGAGCTGGGCGAGCGCTACAAGGACCACGAGGACATCGTCATTGCCGAGTTGGACGCCACGGCCAATGAGCTGGAGAACATCACCATCCATGGCTTCCCCACCCTGCACTACTTTCCCGCGGGGCCGGGCAGGAAGGTTGGTGGGGGGCACCCCGGGGCACCCTGACTCTGCCAGCACCTGAGGGACGGGGTATCACCCCCTCATCGCCCTTCCATCTCGTGGCTCCAGATGGTTGAGTACAAAAGCATCCGAGACCTGGAGACCTTCTCCAAGTTCCTGGAAAATGGAGGGACACTGCCTGAGGAGCCGCCTGTGGTGAGTGAGACCCCCCCAACCCCAGGGATGGGGACACCCCCCCATGCTGGGGCAGCCCCCAGCCTTCGCCAGGCAGGGGGAAGGATCCTGTGGGATGGGGATGGGGGTGTCCTCGCCTCACTGGTGCCTTCTCCAGGTGCCCAAGCCCCCCCAGAACAGCACGGGCAGGGAGGAGCCGAGTCCGCTGGGGACAGCTGAGTCCCGGGATGAGCTGTGAGCCCTGTCCTGCTCCAGATCCTCCTATAAATGACCTGGAAATGATGCGGGCTCTGGTGTGTGTTTGCGGCTCCCCGACACCTCCTGGGGAGCACCCGTGTGTCTTGGGAATGCAGAGACACCCCCCAAACAGCTGAACCTGGGGGGGGGGTCTCCCCAGCAGGGGACCTCAGCCCTGTGTCCCCATGGGGGGGTGGCTGTGCCAGCACAGCCCCTTACGTGTCACAGCACTCATCCTGGCAACTTTGTGGTGATGCTGAGTGGCCGAGGCTGCAGAGCACATGGCCTTGGGGGGAGCCTGGTGCTCTCCACACTGGTCCTCATGCAGGGTTGCTGGTGGGGACCATTTGGAAGTGTCCCCATCCTGGCTCCCAGGCATCCCTCCTGCCCCAGGCTGGGGTTCCACAAGCCCCAGGAGGTGCTGTCACAGCAAGAAAAGCCCAACATGGGGCTCTAAAGGCCCCTCTGAAGCCTAGCTCACAGCCTTTGTGGCCCCCCAACATCCCCCAAGCCCCCCAGCACCATCCCCTCTCCCTGAGCCTGCTGCTCCCAGAACCTGGGTAATTCCCTCAGGGGGCAATACCTTGGTCCCCCCAGGGCCAAGACTTGCCCAGCTACCCCTCCAGGGAGCCCATGGCCACCCCAGCCCCACCATGTGCCAGAGCCCTTCTCGCCCGAGCTGCCCCATCCTGCCATCTGCTCCGCGGGGAAGGAAGAAAGCAGCAGGCGGTGGGACCTGGGGTTTTATTTCATTTTATCCAAGTACCTTTGAAAAGATCATTGTACAAGTCAGCACATGAGTATGCAGAGGAGACGTCGCCGGGGCCGCGTGGCCGCTGTACATATTTACAGGGGACATTCTCCCCCCCTCCCCAATCCCGAGAAAAAAAAGGGGGGGCAGGAGACAGAAATCCCAGGCATGTTAACAACCTCACCAGACAAAACACCATCAGAACTTTTTTTTTTTTTAAAACAAAACAAAACAAAACAAAACAGGGAGGAAAAACACTCGTAATGCCGTTCCGGGGCTGAAAACGATTGTGGATTTTGCTGGATTTCACGTAGTGTAATAGGCAAGTCACAGAACCGTGTTTTAAAGGCACTCGGTGACATATACAACAGGCTGAGTGGCATCTTGGGGTCCCTGGCAGCACCATGGCCGAGAGCAGCTCTGGGCAGGGCGAGCGCCAACGTGGAAGCCCCCCAGCTTTGGTGGCCACCATGGCTTCTGCAGGCAAGAGCTGGTCTCCAAAGGAGCCAGTGCAGAGCCACGGCCGTGCTGGAGCAGGGCAGGGCTGAGGGCAGGGTGGGGGGAGCACCAGCGTAGCCCCCAGCTTTCTTGTGGCCGAGTAAGCCCAGATGGCTTCCCAGGGTGCTGGCCACCTTGCTGGGTGACCTGGCCCTACACAAACCCCACTGGCACCAACCC
>BJBW01005919.1:22621-45450 GCA_004320125.1 Scolopax mira | reverse complement strand
TGGGCATGTCTGTGCTGGGCACATGGGTGCTGGCCCTCTGTGGAGGCGAGACCTTCTCCAGGGGTAAGGGGGACACGAAGGGGGGACAAGAGTGCGGGATGCCAGCACCCAGCCTGCCACCCCGGCTCCGAGCTGGTTCTCAGGCCCTGAGAAGGCCCCCCCACTCTAGCCCCGAGAGCTGGCACCCACCCTTGGGTACTGGGTTGCAAGAAAGCTCAGGAGAAAAAAAAACCACACCATCCTACCACGTCCCGCAGCTGAGACTGCCAGGGAGGCGAGGGACTGACCGTTCCTAAAGGCTCCATCATCTTCAGAGGGGAGCTGGGACCACAGCCCCTCCGGAGCGGTGGGGGGAGAGCCCCCAGGGTGCCCCGAAGCTGTCCACGCCGGGGGGGGAACCGGGACAGGGTGCCATGAAAAGCGAGGAGCAGAGGGAGTCTGGCAGATGGCTGTACACTTTGGGTGAGTTCTGCAGTACCTGTATGTTTTACATTTACATAAGAGCACTGTGACATTGGAAATATTTTCCTTTTATTACAATATATCAAAAATATGCAGCTTTAGTAAACAAGGTCATATTACACTTTCTAATGCACTGTACAATGCTACATTACACTTATATTCGTTATGGAGAGGGAGCCTGGGCTCCCACTGGCAGGTTCGTGGGGTGAAACGGTGTCCACCGGCAACCCGGAGCTTGCCCAGGTCTGCACTGGAGCAGGTTGCCACCCTCTGCCCTGGGCTTGCCCGGTGCCCGTGGCCATAGCACCACCAGCGTCTGCCCAGGCCTTCTCCTCCGGTCCCAGAGTCTTTCAGAGTCCTGTCCTCACGCCTCGGCAGCCCTGGAGTTTAGTCGATCTTTTCCACTTTCCCGATGATCTTCTCTTCAAAGATGGGCAGGATGGTGTCATCCTCCCGCACCTCCTCGAAGACCACACCACAGTCGAACTCGTCGCTCACTTTCTTAAAATAATACCTGGAAAACCAGAAATATGGGGGCAGAGAGGAAAAAAAAAGCAGGTGAATGATCACAAGGGCAGCACGGTCCCCAAACACGGCTACAGCCTGTCCATGTCCTCGAGCTCGTGGCAGACAGGGAGCAGCTCCTCCAGACACGGAGGCAACTGGGGCCACATTTCTGCCCCTGCCCTCACCCAGTGAGCAAAAGGAGTGGCCAGGATCTGGGCTGGCACATTCAGGAGCTCCAACCCTGAGTCCAAGCCCACTCACAACTCCCTCAAAAGCAGTGGCTGGAGTTATGTGTGTTGGTGGAGGATTTCTAGGTGGGCTTTCTCATGGCATGTCCTACTTGGAAGGGAGAACATGGAGGCCTACACGCCCCATGCCTGGCTGCTCTGGGGCTCCAGCAGGACCCAACCTCCCTGTCCTCACTGGAGGAAACTTTGGGAGTAGCTGGAATGGCTCTAGCAATTGGATTCTTTCCCACATCAGCACTGAGCACCAATTGGTGCTGCTCTTCACCAGCCCAAGAACCTGCAGGGCAGCTCAGCAGCTTCTGTTGAAGGTACAAACCACGATGAAGGACATTTCTGCTACAAAACCCAACTTCCCTCATCCCTGTAACCTGCTTCTTCAACAGCCAAGATGCCTTGCCCGTGCTGCCACATCCCCACCACAAGACTTCTCCTGGAAGGTTCCAGGAGCCTCCCTTGACCTACCTCCACCCGTGTCCTTCACTTTAGAGGGGGCAACACTGCTGTGTCCTGGCAGCGGCATCTGCTAGGGGACACTGGCAGTCTGCTGGCACCGTACTGCACACGGGGAGAAGCCCTTACCTGTAGTTCCCTTTCTTGGTCAGCAGCTCCTTGAACTGTCCCAGGGTCACCACGCGCCCTTTGACGAGGGTGCGGTAAGGGATGGGCTCTCCACAGAAGTAGTAAGCGACCACGATGTTTTCACAGGGCTGGGACGCGCCGCTGCCTGGTCTCTTCTGGGGCTTCAACCTGCCGTGCAGAAATACACGAGACCTGCTGAGCATCAGCCAACCTGCCAGCCCCCCACGGTCCCTATCTGGAGGTGGAGATGTTGGGTTAACACCTTCAGGAGCATCCTGAGTCCGGTGGAGGAGCGAAAGGCACTTGGAAAGGCTGGATGGGGCCAGCTACAAGGGATGGGGGGCAGGTTCTAGCTCAGCCCCATCGTGCTGAAGAAACCCAGCCGTGGGCTTTTTTGACTCGGGGAGCCATCGGTAAGCTCTGGGCAAGGCAGAGCATCCCAAGCCCACGGTGGCAGACCCAGGTCACCATCCTGCTCCCTGCGAGCAGGCAGGGCTGGATGCACTTGGAGATAACGCAGACGCTGCTGGGACTGCTCTGGATTATTGCTGCCGTGGCCAAAATAGCTCAACACAGCTTTCCGCTGACCTACATCTGCAGGGATGCACAGGCAGGACCCCTCCTGCTCCCCCGGGCTCCACCAGGCACCTCTCCCAGCAGAGATGGACATGGGAAGGGATGGAGCTCCCAACAGACATGCCTTGGAGGCTTTGCTGCCTGTCCCCTCTGTGCAGGGTGACAATGAAGCTGCCATCCCCAAACCTCAGTGACTTTAAATTAAATCATAGAATGGTTTCGGTTGGAAGGGACCTTTCAGATCATCGGGTCCAACCATCAACCCAACACTGACACAGCTATCACTAACCCATGTCCCTCAGCACCACATCTACTCGGCTTTTAAATCCCTCCAGGGACGGTGACTCCACCACTGCCCTGGGCAACCTCTTCCAAGGCTTGATAACCCTTTCAGGGTTAAAAATTTTTTCTGATAGCCAATCTGAACCTCCCCTGGTGCAACTTGAGGCCATTTCCTCTTGTCCCATCACCTGTTCCTTGTGAGAAGAGACTGACCCCCCCTGGCTACCTGTCCTTTCAGGGAGTTGGAGAGAGCGAGAAGGTCTCCCCNNAGGCTGAACACCCCCAGCTCCCTCAGCCTCTCCTCTCCAGCCCCTCAATGTCTTTTTTTGTGGTGAGGGGCCCAAAACAGAACACAGTATTTGAGATGGGGCCCCACCAGTGCCGAGTCCAGGGGCACAGTCACTGCCCCAGTCCTGATACAGGCCAGGATGCTGGTGCCTCCTTGGCCACCTGGGCACACTGCAGGCTTGTGTTTAGCCAGCAGTTGACCAGCACCCCCAAATCTCCTGTGTTTTCCTGACTCTCAGGATGTTGGTCTGGTCTCTGCTTCCAGCCCACACACCAGGGTTCTGCTCCATGGTGCCATCACTAAACCAAAAGTGTCAGCCCAGGCCTAACCCTGTTTCCAGAGGGAGTTAAAAGTAGCAGTAATAAAAATCAGGGTGCTTTGCCCTTCTTTAGAGCCTTTCATCTGGGGTGCCGTAAATGCTGCACAAACATTGCAGCAGCCTACACAAACTGGCAACTTGGCATCTGTGGTCCAAGCCAGAGGCAGCCTTCTCTCTCAAAGTCACATAAAACAAATTTGGCAGCTTCCAAAAAAAAAAAAAAGTATTTAAAAAGCACACTGGATTAAAAAAAAAAGACGATTTTGTATTTACATGACTGGAAAGTTGCTATAAAGCCAGCATCTGCCAAGAGCATGAGGTAATCACAGGTTTGGAAATGACTCTGACCCTAACCTTTAAATGCTGGCTCGTGGGCACAGCACCTTTTTAATGGTGTGCCCACGTAAACATGGGCACGGCAAACCAAGACCAAGCACAATCTTTTCACCTCTTTCTAAAGGCATGAGAGGTCTAATAAAGTTCAGCTGAAATACCCTCCTGGTGCCTGCTCTGCCTGGGAGCCCCTTGGAGAAGATGGCAGCATCCTGAGAGGGCCTGCTCCCGGTGCCAGCAGAGCTCTCCCAGCCTCTCCCATTGCTCTATCAAAGCACAGGATGCCCTTTAGCTAGAAAAACATTAAGGAACTGAATCATCCTTGGAAAAAAAAAAAAAAAAAAGAAGAAGAGGCATTTAAAGGAAAAATGGGTCATAAATTCAGGCAAATTCTGTGAACCCAGTGAGCTAGAAGTTAATTGAAGGGGTCTGGAAAACCTCAAGCTTTTCTTAATCGTGCTAGAAATGAGTGGTGACTAAGAGAGAGCTGCTGCATGCCTGGGGACCTGGGGACACAGCCATGTGCCCCACGATGGCAGCAGAGATGGTTCCCCCAGGCTGCCATTCTCCTTCGCCTGGAGAGATGGAGAGGACCCCCCTTCCCCCCGAGCTCTGCCATGGAAGAAGCAAGAGGGGGACTGTGCCAGTGGCTGGAAGCTTTCCTCCTCCTGCCATGTAATTCATCTCTGAAAGGCCCTTTCTGAACATGCTCACCTCTTTCCAGAGCAGAAATGTGCCCAAAAACGATGCCTGAAAGCAAAAACTCTGCGCTGCTTCACAGAGATAGAGTTAAAAACAAGCCCCATGGTTCTGGAAACCCTGTTTTTGCCATAAATCAAAGCAGGGGGTGGGTGGCTATGGTGCCTCTGAGCTCCTGGGGCCAAAGGTGGCTGTGCAGCGGGAGCAGGACACACACAGGTCCCAAACTGCAGCCACCCACCTGAAGGAGGGCTGATGAATAACGAATCACTGAAAATGTAATTTTCCACGAGTTTCTCTCAGGAGAGCAAAGACAACACAATTGTCTCCGCTTCCGTCATCACCAAGAGATCTCTGGAGACCACGGCTTACCCAAACAGGCCACCAGACCGTGTCTGAGCTCTGTCTCATTAAAGCTTCCACCTGCACCCATCTCCTGGGTAAGGAGATGGCAGAGCTCAGCTGACTTATTGCACCTGCATTTCAGCCTGATTTCTCACCCCACTGGTAATAACCCACTGGTGCTGCAGTTATGGCACCAATCCAGCCTGGCTAGATGCAGAGAGGAGGTGCTCAGCTGGCTCCAACTCAGCCCTAAGGCTTTGGAAAGCCTGAAATGCACCCAGCAGATGTTACCTGGGGAGATGTCCCAGCGGCCAGCTCTGCTCCTCTTTCAGGCTTGGTCCTACCCAATTAATTCCAAACCAAGCTCATGCTAATGTTCTCTCTGCCTGCGGAGCTCTTGTCTCTGGAGAGCTGGTAGGAATCACTACCAGGAATCAAAGAGAAGCGAACTGTGACACTGAGCAACAGAAAATGGCTCAAAACCTGGCTGTAGATTCAAGAAACCTGATGGTGACTGGGACAAAAATGCTGGATCTGCAGGTCATTCAGTACCAGACACTGATTCCTGCATTGCCTGCCAGCAGCAGCCACCTCATAGGTATGATTCCCAGTTTCTAGTGGGGGGCAGAGCTGGGGCGGGGGCTGCTGGCCCCCCCAGGCAGAGCAGCAGGCAGTTTGCTGGGGAAGGACATGGCTGGCAAGGGCTGTGCCAGAGGAGAGTGGCTGGTGAGCCAGGTAACCGCGCTGGCAAGGCTGGCATGGCCGTATGAAGCTGGCAGGGTGCCTCAAGGACACCTCTGGGCCCAGCTCCACCACCCTGTAGCTTCCCCAAGGCTGCTGACAAACCTGGGCACTGGCTCCACTTTCCCAGAGCTCTCTGAAGCATTAACTCCCCTCTCTGTTTCTCCTTATCTCCCCAGCCAGCCTTGGGCAGCCCCTCTCAGAAGAGACTTTGGGCTTTATTTTCAGGAAGTTTCCTGTGCTAACTGTGGCAGGAGCTCTCTAAAAAGTTCTGGTTTGCTTCAGCTGGAGCACCCAATCCTGCCAAAACCCAGCAGTAAGATTTCAACATCCAGAAACCCCAACTCCCCAGGAACCACTGCATCCATTCTTGCCTGCTACTGGACATGGAGAACATGGCTCCTTGGTCTTCCAGGCATGGGGCTGGTTGGGGGAAGTCCCTGTGTCACTGGGAGAAGAGCCAGACCTCATTGGGAGGCAGCATAACTGCTCAGCCTGTCCTCCCCCTGCTCTGCATGGCATTTGCCATGGGCTTCCTACAAAAATTATGCTTACAATATATGCCAAATTATTATTAGAGCATTAATTGCATATGCATATAGCCCTGGTTGGTGTTTCCAAAGTGGACATCTGTATCTAGGCATTTCTGGGGAAGGTGCATGAATTTAGTAAACGACTCTACTGATCAACACTATCCAATCACACCAACTGAAAGGTACATCAAATATACTTGGCTTCACGTGACTTGGGAGAGCCCTCTAATTACCTGGCTTTCAATCAATGCTCTGGCATAAATATGCAGAAGTCTGCTACACGGTCACTGCAAGCCAAAAAATTACCGGAGCCTGGCAATTAAAAGAGCTTCTTTTTTAAATTATACTTGTTATTTCTAAGTGTCACGCATCAAAGTTTCAAGTTTTCAGAATACAGCTATGAAGCTGTGAAAGGTTTTTAATGGACAAAGTGCTTTTAGCTGTTAACAGTAATTATCTAGTGCTTCCAAAGCTCTTCTCATCTGAGAGCTCCATGTGCCTTGCAAATAATCTTCCTTCCCTGAAGGCTCATGCTTAGCTCTGGGGCAGGGACCAGGCCGAGGCCCAGAAAGATGCAGTGATTTGGAGGGGGCTGTGCAGGGGGTGATGCTGCTGCAGTGGGACAAGGCAGCCCAGAGGCCAGGAGGAGCCCTTGCTGGAAGCCCTCAGGAGATGGAAGTAAAGAGCTAATCCTACTCCTGCACTTAATTTTGCTGCATCCTGCTGAATCCCCTCCTGCACCAATCTTCGAAATTCTCACGTGAGTGTGAACGAGCCAAGAAGCAGTGGGTACTGAGGGAGAGAGCTCTTCCATACCGTGCCCTTTCTAGACACCCTCCCCCTGCCCAGCTCCTCCTCAAGCTCTCAGCAGCCCCTTCCCCACCCTCCCAAGAGCATTTCCAGCCTTTCCAGCCACAAACCACAAGCCCGACCCCCCCTCAAGGTGGGTTTTGGCATTTGCAGCACCATGTTAGAGGGACTGGGGCAGATTTCTCTGACCCTTCTGCATATTCCTCCACTCAGTGGAGGGCAGTGGACATGTCCCTCAGCTGCTTCAGAGCAGTCCCCCTCTTCCCTCCCATGCACAATCAGACCATTTCACCCTACCTTTGTTTAAGGGGGAGTTTTCCAGCCCTTTTTTCCTCCTCTTCCAACCTCCTGCGAGCTTCTTCCAGCTGGGTGAGAGGGTTGGGGGCTGGATTGGGCGGCATGGTAGGATCTTGGATGAAGGGGTGAGAAGGCTGGACGACGTTTCGGAGCTGGGCACTGACCCACGGATGCACCGCAACAGGTCGCTCGATGGAGAGGGGTCGGACCATATCATGGGACAGCTGCTTCTTAGCACCTGAAGAGCTACACACAAAGACAAAGGTGTTACACAGACCTTTGGACAAGCTCACAGACAGTCCTAGATGGACCTACTGCTTCTACAGCTGGACATGGGCATGACTGGGAAGCTCCTTATTGCACGGCTTTGAAGGGATGGGGGAGCACCATCCACCTCTAGAGAAGACTTTAGAACAGCAAGTCCTGAGACATCATGGTGGGCAACCCAACCCTGACACAGAGCCCACAGATCTATTTAAGGGTTTTCATCAAGCTCCACCTTTTGTAACATTCCGCTAGAAGATGCCCTCCCATGTGCTGCCAATGTTCCCAGGCTGGGAGCCTCTCCATGAACATTGGCATCTCCAGGAAAAGGGATGTTGCAGGGATGTTCTCGTCCTTCTCCAGCTCCAGCAGCAGAACCTGCTGCCTGACTTCATGGTGGCCTGGCACTGCCCATGGCTCTGGCACTTGGCCCCAGTGCAGCCCACCCTAGCTTTACTGTCCACCATGAGAAGAAACCACCAGCAGATTGACCAGACTGTGATTATGGATCCGTGCCCGCAGGAGATGTGCTTGACTCCAGAGAGATTCCCGAGACAGCCACGTCCTCGGCTCTGCTCAAGGCAGGAGAGGTCCTCCCAGAGGATGCTCCCAATGAGCCGAAATGCTGGGCAACCCTCAACCCTGCTAAACTGCTTGCTCAGCACCAAAGGCACCAGCGCAGCAGGTCCAACATTTCTATTGACACCTTGCAGGAGCAACAGGCATTTACATACAGCAAATGCTTAAAGGAAAAATACTGTGATTTGTGAGATTCCCCTGGGGCTGCGACCTCCCCACCATGGCCAGAAGCTATCCTTCAGAAAAAAACCTGTCCTTACAGTCCCTGAGCAATCCTCAGCCTCCAAAGGGTCTAAACCCTCATGCCTGGTGGACTCTTGTCTTCTTAAGATCTCCAGGAACCAGGCAGACTCATGGACACCTACATACACACGCCTCGTGCAGGGGATGCAGTACCACAGCGTGAAGACCCCTTGCTCTGCCAACCCTTACCCATGGTTTGTTTTCTTATGCCTGCTGATCTCCTTCTCTCCTTCTATGATCCACTGAAGGATCTTCTGGTTTCTCTCCACGTCTTCAGGAGATCCTGGCATCTCATAGCTGGCACCATCACTTTTCCCTGAATCGGTCTTCTTAACATTTCTCTTTGAGAGCAGACCAGCTTTCCCACTGCAAGAACAAAGCTTGAGATGTTAGCACTTTGCCTGAGCCAAACCACCACAGACACTGGCAGAAGATGGACGTGTCTCCCTCCAGTCACATTCAGCCCTGCCTGCAGTGCAGATGTGGTCCTGGTTGCCTTCCACAGCCCCCTGGTTCTACCACAGCTCACACTAAACATGCCCCAGTTGAGGCTAAGAGTGAGACTGGACAAAACTGGGCACAGCAGGCTCCTCCATCCAGCCACCTGCGGGGAGGAGCTTCTTTTCTGGCCAAATGAGCCCAGCAGATCTCCTGCTACATGAAGGGTTGCTCTTTGCTCAGAGCAGGAGGTTCATCCTGGTGCTGCAGTCCCTTGGCTGCCTCTCCACGCCTGAGCCCTTTCTGTTATCCCCCAGATTCACCTACACCCCAAACTGCTGATTTGCCACGCTGAACCTTCGCTTCCCACCCCGATTTAAACCGAGGATTCACACCATGGTGGAAGATCACATCCTAGAGGGGTGAGCTGCCTTCTGTGGGCTCTCGTGCCCTGGGAGGCTCAGCCACCTCAAACACGGTAGCCAGATGGATGCCAGGCAGTAGCCAACTCTTGTCTGGGAGTTCATGCCAGAGGAAAAGCAGATCTGAATGTGCCCTCCCTCTGAAATTCCCCTCACATATGTGCTACAGTCAGTGCTAGAGAGAAGTGTTGTATCTAGACAGGGCTTTGGGTTCACCCAGCATGGCCAGCCTCGTGCTCTGTTGAAGTTACAATCCTTTCCCTACAGAAACAGGGCAGATTTAAGGGCTTCTCCCTCCCCTGGAGAGCAGTTTCCTTTGGGTGCCTCTGCCTCCCTCTTCCCATCCTGGAAAGATGCTCCTGCCCACTGCCTTCATTCAATATCCCACCGCTGGTACGCTGCAAAGCATCACCCCAAACCTCAGCCTTGGGGAGCCAGCGGTGCTCAGGGTGAGCACAGCTCTCCCTGAGGCTGCTCCATCAACCATTTATTATCCCAGGCAGCCCCGAGCTCTGCTCTCACCTTCACAGTCATCATCTGATGGGACTAGCAATACCTGGGAGGAGCTTCACCTTCTCCCTTCAGCAGGGAGGGGATAGAGGACTTCAAACAGCCAACGGAATCATAGAATGGTTTGGGTTGGAAGAGACCTTAAAGATCATCTAGTTCCAATCCCCCTGCCCTGGGCAGGGACACCTCCCACTAGACCAGGTTGCTCAAAGCCCCATCCAGCCTGGTCTTGATGGACAAAAGCCCATAAGGCAGTGATACATCTTTGCTGGGCAGAGGGTCACCTACCCCCGAGAACATCCCCTTGGGGCAGGATGCCACAGCAGCACTGCAGCATTCGTGGCTTTTTTAGGAAGGGAAAGGAGCTCTTCTGGGGAATGGGTCAGGCCTTGCAATAAGGAGGGCTTTTTTGTCCTCTCATGAACACCTTAGGAGACCAGTTTCTGTCACCCAGACCCTGAGACACAGCCCTATGCATCCTCCTGATGCATGGGGAAGTAGACCAGCATCTGCCATTTCCAAGCACCTCTACTGCTTTAAGGAGCTGAAAAACTACTTTATAATCAAGGCCATTAAAAATCCTGGTCAGAGGGTATCTTTCAGCACCACATCACAGAGGTGAAAAGGGGTCTCTAAGGATTACCAGGGTGGTTCAACCACTCTGTTTTCACCAGCACACTACACCCACTTAGGAAAGAGCTTCCTAGAGAAGCCACAGCTCTGGGACTCCCATTAGGTGTTGCCTTGACTCACCTGTAGCCTAAAGAGTCCATGGGGACAGGGGCCATGCCCAAGTTTTCAGTGTAGTTTCGTGACTTTGTTGCATAGTTATGTGAATCTACATTCCAGGCAAAGCTGTTCTGCACTCGCTGCGTGGCCTCGGCCTCGATCTGCTCTTTTGGTTTCATCACGCTGTGGTGATGGATGTGGTGGTAGATGTGTTTATGGTGGTATAAGTTAGCTGCATCCAGTTTCATTCCTGATTTTGTTGTGTGCTTGCCGTGCCCTGGAGGAATTGTTCCTAGTGTCCCTGACAGCTTTCCTAAGTGGCCGCTTTCTGGGGACCGTGGCTTAGGAGAGTGGCGGCCAGGTCCTGGAGACTGGCAGCCTGGTGTTTTCATCACACGCTGGACATGTTCATCAAGGATGCTTTCTGGGTTCTCTTCGTGAGCGTCTCTCATCTGCATTCCAGCGCAGCCCATCTCAGAGTAACGAGGAGCAAAGTGATGAAAGGCTTGGGCGGAAGGCATCTTGTGGCTAATGACCGAGGGACCAGAAGAGATATCTGCATCCTCACCTTCTTCTTCCTGCAAGAAACATGAGAATAATCAGAGAACAACAGCAGGGTGGTGGAAGGGGTCTCTAGTCTTCACCTCATGCCCACAGCAGGACCGCTACCAATGCTTGAGAGAGTCACGTCTGGCTATGTCCAACCAGATCTTGCAAACCTTCAAGATGAAGATCCACCACCCCTCTGGAAACCTGTCCCAGACTCTGCCACCCTCCTTTAGTCCTGCTGCCACCGAGCAGAGCTGCTCAGGTCTCTGTACCTGCTTTTTGAGCCACCGTGAACAAGGGTCTCCACACATCACACAAAGAAACCGAGGCAACCTCTGGCAGGGGACCCACACACCACAACCAGGGTTTACAGATGCAGCTTTCTGAGGGGTGTGACAACTCAATCGGGGCTGTGAATGAGCAGAACCTTACTAAAAAGGTCCCTAAGTCCCTTGAAGGTGGTTCTGTAACAACCAGCAGCGCCAACACAACTTACCACACTGTACCTGTGACTTCCTACGAGCCTTGGGAAAGACACGGCTTCAAAACCCGTCAGATAAAGCCCAGAGTTACAGGACACGTGGCAAAACAGTCCTCCAGCCAGGTGAGACCAGGGGAGTTTCTCACCCCAATGACTATTTCAAGCCAACAGCGGGCTTGTAACAGGAGAGAACCATCGAATGTCGACAGCAGCATGAATAGTTTTAAGAATCAAACATGGATTTCTCCCGGGCACACTAAGGCTGAAGTGAAGCACTTCATGAAGATAAAGGAAGGGGCTGGAACTAACTGCTTGTTCTTGTAGTTCACAACAGTCTAGGACACTCTGTTAGCAACTCCTAAGCCCTTGCCAGGAAGAATAAAACTCCTCCATGCTGACAGCCACAGTTTTGATGCTGACAAACTATTTTACGCTCCAACATAAACTCAGATATTTATGAAGTTTCTTTATGGGAAGTCAGGACTCCTATTTTTTTTAATTACATAAGCAGGATTCCAGCGAGTCCTTTAATCCCGCTCTCTTTTCCTCCTTTGGCAGAGTAAAGAAATCAGTTGCAGCACAGGGTATCTCTGCCCCGCCAGATAAATAAATGCATCTGCTAGAAAACACTGACTCCCACCAGCTTTGCCTGTCAGATGTCATCATCCATCACTTGCTAACCAGCTTCAAAGTCCCAGCTGCCAACCACACAAGGAGAAAGCAAACAGCAGCCTTCCTCCCAGTGTCACACCTGGGGGTTCAAACCTGCACCCAGGGACAACGCCAGGCTTTCACAGTGCCAAAGGCGTGAGGGCTGCACGCCTGGGGCTGTGACAGGATGCCCACCTCTGGAGGGGACACACCACTTTCTAACAAATGGCTTTGAAGAACTTCAGAGGCACCTTTCATCTCCAGCCACGACGCTGCAGCCTGCCAGCTGCTGTCCCTGGGCACTCAGCTCGGGGACAAGAAAAGACAAAGTGTGTGCTGACTAAATCCCTACCACCAGGGCAAGCATTTATTAGCAGTTTATAACCCAGTGATGTGCTCAGCACCCGGGGGGCTTTTACGGCTGGCACCTACATTCTGGAAAATTCTCAGCTTTAAACATCATATAACGTGCAGGGCAAAGACCTGACCCTGGCACAGATCCCTGACACGTGGCAGCGAGTCCTTTCCGCTCAGAGCCCGGAGGTCCAGCAGCACTGTCACAGCAGAGCAGGGTGGCATGAGAGTGACAACATAGGGTGGGACAGCCAAACGGGTGCCTGGGATTTGGGAAATCCTCTGGCTGCCTGGAATTCCATTTTGCCAATAACTCGGACCTGATAGGTTGCTTTGCTCTAAGACCGAAATCAGGGTGGGCTAAAGGAAGGCAAGAGATGCACTGGCACGTTCTCAGTCTGCCTTGGCTCAGCTCAGTTGTGTCACTGAGCAGATCTGGAGCCAAAGCAGGTCTTCAGGCAGAGGGTTGTGATGTGCACAGCTGGTATCCCTCCAGCACCCTCCAGCACTGGTCTCAGCCTTACAGGGAATAGGAAAGCCCCAAGAGTGAGAAAACAGCAGCTAATTAAGGAATTGGGGTGCCCATCCCAAGCTGTCCTCTCTCCTTGAGGAGAGCAGAGGCCAAAGGTTTGAGTCAAGGCTGCAGATACCAATTCTGCTAAACCTTTTTTTTTTTTTCCTGCAGTGAAAAAACCAACACATGGCAGGAGGTCGGGGCAGCCCAAGCTGGGATGCTAACACAGGACTTTGGGTACAGCAGAGTCAAACCCTGGCTTCACGAGGTCCTCCTTGCCCAAGCTACCCGACCACAGTCCATGCAGACAGCGAGAGGACCAAGGAGGCACAGGCAAGAGGCAACAACTACCATGTTTGACACTGAAGAAACCCATGGATGAGGGGAGCAGCCTCCTCCATGGACCCAGCTTTCCCAGACACGGGGGTCGAGCTGCCATTTGGCATCTTGCTGGGGTGAGTCGGGCAAAGCTGGGCGGCGTGGGCAGCCTTTGCCTGGTGGGGAAGCCCCGGGTGCCATCACCACTAGATGGTGCTTTGTTGACATAATATTGTCAGAAACCTCTTCAGTCTGCTCCCACAGGCAGCAGCAGTTAGAGAGATGCAGGCTTCAACTTTGCTGACTGTCTGCTGAGCTATTTTTGCTCCACAGCAAGGTCGGGGGTGCCCTTCCCTTTGAATTAGGAGGCTGAAATCTGCACCGACGAGCTACGAGCGATACCTTGCCACAAACCTCCTCCTCTTCCTCTGCCTTCTCCCAGTCCCACCCATCGGGCTGCTACTGGTCAGCAGGGCAAAACAGCTCACCTACACACGAGTGGGTTTTTGATCATCATGCAGATGATTTCCCTCTCTAGTTAGGCAATGTTTTATATTCAAACAGCAAGAATCTCAGCGCTGGCTTTGCTTCTCCCGGCGTATTTTCAATTCCCTCAGTTCAGACAAAGACAGAGAGATCTGTAGGATACGATACTGCAGCTTCCACGCACGGACATGAGGCTGAAGTGGCTCAAAAAATAATAAGGGAATGCACATATCCTCTAATCCTCTCCCACATTGCTCAGAATAATTAATGAATTCAAAGGGTTTTTTTCCAAAACCCCAAAATCTTACAGTCTTTTCAGTTCAGCTCTAAATCAGATGCGTCTTGATGTTACTGCATGATGTGGCTTTGAAAGGGAACCTACAGACAGCTCAGTATGGGGGAGAGAAACTCTTTTTTTTCCTAGCTTTTGCAAAATATTTCCAGCTTCTCTGCTAAGCTGATAACTGCCTAGTGTGACTAACGCTCGTGGTTTTCCCTCTGCTGCTGCTCAGTGAGCCGTGCAGACCCAGTAAGAGGTTACCCTGTAGTCTTGGTGTTCAGGTCATAATAAAAAAAAAAAACCCTGTGATCTATCAGGATTCAAGCTCTCTTCTTGCTGATACCAGCAGCTCCTGCACCTTAAGTGCTGACCTAAAAAAAAAAAAAAGCTACAATTGCTTACTATGAGCTTTTTCCTGAATGGCTAATGCCAGATGCCAGCCAGTCAATGAAATACATTCTGGAGATGGCAAAGAGGTTTAATATATAGCATTAGTGGGAGTCCTGGGCTTAAAAATAGATTAAGTCACACAAAAATGTGTTTAAACAGACTTAAATTTACTCTCTGGCAAATAGGTATCTGCTGATTTTATGGTATTGCTACTGGCAGCTTCTTCCAGAAGGCAGAGGGCTGGGATAATGCAGTCTGGTACGGGTGGGGGCTGTGAGGAGCCGTGGGAGGAGGAGGAAGAGGGCTCTAGGTCTGTGTTAGCAGAAAATGCTGCTGGTTACCTTGGCTTTCTCTAGAAAGCAATAGGTACCGAGAGGAAAACGGACCAATTCTAGAAGAACAGGAATCTAATCACAAAATCGAAAGCTTACAGATCCCTCTGCCTTCCTCACTTCTCCCCATTTGAAATACGCACATGATTTAAAGCAAATACTACATCCTCTTCTTCTTCTGTTTAAAATGGAACATTTAAAAATATTGGTGAATATTTAGACATACTCCACTGGGGTTGAAGGGTCTGCCCGGCCACCCCAGAGGCTCAGCTCCTCTGAAAGCACAGATCCAGCCAGGATAGGTACCAACTCTTCTGCTTCTAACCTCTGCAGGTTACTAAGCACGGAGCCTTTGCCCCAGGGCCACGGCAGCTATTAACTGCAGAGACACCCAATTTCTTCCTAGGGCTGTAGTTACACAGACATTTATGATGTTCAGTAACACTGTGACGTCCTCGGAAAAGCTCCTCCTGTATCCCCAGCACAAGATGTACTGGTCCCTGTGAGATGCAGAAGGTGGTCAGAAGAAAAGACACAGCGTGAGTACTGCTGAGCAGAGTGTCTCATGCAGGTAATACCAGATGAGCAGTATCTCATTCTCCACATTGTGGAGCTTGTTGTGGAGCCAAAGGCCTTGCACACTTCCCTTGGCTCATCTACCAAATCCTCGAGCTCTGGAGGGCCCCACGCAGTGCCATGGGTTGGGTTTCCCCAGCCACCCATGTGGAGTCAGCGTGTTTCTCCACCCAGGAGAGGATGTTTGGATGCTACACCCCATCAGTTCCAAATATTCTAGGGAAGTTCTAAACACTGATGGGCAGAGCGCTTTTGGTTTTGGTAGGAACAGCCTGATAGCCCACACAAACACCTCCAAGCATATCACCTCCCACCTGGTTACCATTTGTGGGGGAAATAAGGATCACTCAAAACCCCACAGGGGAAGAGAACCCCTTTTACCCAGTCCCCATCCTTGCATAGAAGGGGCTGCTCACAAAGTCTGTGATGGATAGGAGAGTGAAGGTGCCAAAGATAATGATGGATGACACCACTGGCCCGAATCTGGTGACAGAAGCAGGCACTACTGTCCATAGCCAGTACCTTACAGAAGGGAGAGAGTGCTGGAGCTCACAAAGGCCCACACAGACCAGGGAACAGCACCATGGAAGCTCTTGGGGCAATGTGAGCCTCCAGGAGCCCCACTGTGAGCATTGATGGTGGCTGTTGAGGCAGGGAAATGGTCGCCCAGGTTGGTCCCACAGCAGCTGGAAGCAAGAGGAGGCAAGGAGGTTACTAACCGCTCGAACGCGTTTCAGGCGCTCCTCCAGCTTCTCCTCTGCTTCACGTTCCTTCTGTACTTCCTCCAAACGATTGATCAGTTCTGCAGCAAACTTCTCTGGTTCAACGTGGATATCCTTTGGCATTCGGTAGGTACGCTGGAGGAAAAAATGCACCAGGGGTTAGCAACAGATGCATGAAAAAAAAAAAAAAAATCACACGTTTATTTTGGAGGCTTTGATAACTGGAAATGCCATTTGTTCTGGTAGGAAGCTGAGGGAGGACAGGCTGGCGGGCAGAGAGGTGCAGCCAGGGACCAGTGGGCTGGAAGCTGGGCCACCACCACCAGCTCCCCAGCTGGCACCAGCTCTGCACATCACCCCACCTAAAGGAAAGGTTTTGTGGAGCCACAATTCATCAAGCTCATTCGACATCAAACACCACAGCCAACAGGGATCTCCTGGTCTGAAAGGGAGGAAAAAGGACATACAGACAAACCTCTCAAAGACTGTGCTTACAGCAGTGAAGTTTTCATTTGGATAGCAAGAAGGACTCTTACACACTTGTTCAGCTTTACCCCATAGCCACAGAAAGGAGAGGAAATCCTGTCATCTCTGAGACATCTCACTTTTCTCACCTTCTGCTACAGATCACCCCAGCCACAAAGGGCCCCCGTTCTCACAACCATCCTCTTTTCTAGAGGATCCTGCAGGATTGCATCTCGGCTCTTCAGAGGCACTCAATGATCTCCTGCTTGCTTTATCAATACAGCAACCTCACAAGTGCAGAGACACCACTTTTCTGTTTGCTCTGGGTGAACAAATGAATATTTATGGGAGTTCAAGGACATTCTTGGTTCCTTCTGCTGAGTTACCTTGTCCCTAAATTCCTGCACTCTTGGATAAGGAGCTTGTGAAGTACGAAGCTGACAGCCACTGTATTTTTCCCCTTATTTTTTATCCCTTCTGCATCATTTAGTTAAAATAGTAGAAAAAATAAAATGACACAGCAGAGATAAAAATTTAATTTGGAGGAAAAATATATGGGAAATTCAACAGTATAAAAACCTGCATTCACATATTTCAATACCAACACAAGAGAGTTATACATTCTATAGGACCAGAGATAAAATTAAATGTGAAGACATGAGATAATTCACAGCAAAAGAACAAATGCAGCACCAGAAGCAGACATTGAGCTTGAAATCTTTAAACGAGGCTTAGAGACCACCTGAATTTATCCTGCACTAGCCAAAAGATCAACGCAGAAGAGTAAAATAATGCCTTGCCTCGAAAACCGACAAAAGCATGCAAGTCATACTGGTTTCCTGTTTGCCAGCTGCAGAGCAGAAGGCAGGGGAAGAAAAATAGAGGCAGCAAATATCCTACTGATGGCACCCAGAAGATGAAGACATCTTTTATGACACCCAGGTTGGGTTGCAGAGGTCACAGTTAAAGCACTGCTTGTTTTGTTCTCTGAGAGCAAGACCCAGCTGGTCTTGCCAGCAAATCTCAATTCCAGTGCTTGCTGCTGTCCCCTTCCCTTCCACACTGGATGGTGTGGGGCTGCAGCATCCCCAGGGACATCTGTGGACATGATGGAGCTCTAGAACTCCCTTTCTGTGACAAGCAGAGGGACTGACAGCTCCACCTGAAGCTGTCCCAGGCAGGACTGACTGTACCAGGCAGGACTGCATCCAGGGATGCAGCTGCTGGAGAGGACATAACACATGTGGGGTGCCAGCTGGCTCCCACCCTGGGATGACAAAGTCTTTGCTGCCACCAGGACCTCCAGCCCTGCAAATCAATAGCCTGTGTTTAAAAGAAACACTACAGATAAAGATTTTCAGCAAGAGAAATGATGTTTAGTCTTGAAATATTGGCACTAAGGGCCAAAGTGGCAGGCTTTGTCCCAGCGCCTGGACCTTGTGCTGTCCAGAAATGGGCTCCAGACGTGCTCCATCACGGAAGAAGACGTGGAAGAGCTGGTCTCTGCTCTGTTAACCCCTGAGGAGCTTCCAGAATCCAAGTGATGTTTCCCTGTTACCCCTTGGCGTATCCTGGGGGAGCACTTCTGGCTAAGGGAGTCTGCTTTCATCAGAAACCCTGAGCCCATGACCACCAGCATCCATCTCATGAGGCAGCACCAGTAAATCCCAAGGAGAGAAATCTCTCTCTCTCTTGCCTGACAAGTCGCAACCCGTTGGGCGATGCGTTCACTCCCTCCTGCCACCTCAGACATGCCAACTCTCCCTGCGGTTGTTTATAAGACGGCAGCACCAAGCCCTGCTCCGTTAGAAACTTAATGAGCCTAATGAGAGGCAGCTTGGTGCTCAGCAGTCACAGTCCCGGGGCTCCGCTCCCCGTCGCAGCTACTGCAGTGGCTGCCAGAGAAAAGCAGAACCAGGAAGGAATTTCCCTTTATTTCCATAACCTTTGATGCAATGCAGCATCCCAACCAAAGCCTCTCCCGAGCCCCAGCTGAAGTTTGTGAACCTGTGTGTTCCGAGTCCTGTTGGGATAAGGTGGTTCCCTCCAGGCCCAGCAATGTCCAAGGACCACAGCTCCAGCTCTGACCAGGGTCGCTGCCCTATCCAGGGAACGTGAGACAAGACAATTTTGGTCTTTCACAACTCATACTTCAGCATGTTTATCCACAGTCTCTTGAAGTCTGGAGATGACTGAAGCACAACTACAGAAATTAAAAGAATCAAACCCAAGAGTCTTTAGGATGAACTCGCTTTCCTCTCTGATAAACGGCTGCATCTGCAAAACCCAGCACCCCATCCTTGCAGCATTCCACTCAGCACAGAGGTCCTCAGCAGCCTGTTTGAAGGTACAAGATGCAGTTCCCTCCATAAAGCCATCTCTGCAAGGGTCTCCCTGACCATCCGAGTCCAATGCAGCTGAAATAAACCTCACTTCACCCCACGGACACCAGCTCCTCGTGCCCTACGTTGTCCTGGTGAGTCACAGAAGGCTGGCAAAGCAGGATGATGCTCTGAACAGCTCTGAACATCATGGTGATGATGCTCACCATGGTATGGTGATGCCATGGGTCTGACTTTAGGTCATCCTTTGAGTGAGGAATACACAGACTTCCCCAAAAGTAAAAGTATTGCAGAATAATGAGTGCAAATTCACGGTGCTGAAACAATAGAGATAACTGCTGAGGGTTTCTCTGTCTCCCTGGACAGCAAACATGGTCTCCACTGACCTGGTTCAAAAGGCTTAAGACAAGAAAGTGTTTGAAACCTTTATCAAATGACAGGCCTGACTTTGGAAGGGAGACAAGCTCCATCAAAACCCAGCCAGGCCGAGCCTGTACCGGGAGAAGTACAGGGCTTCAGGATTCTGAAGTTGCCCCCAGGTTCTTGTGGGCACACAGACCCTACTGAGGGAGTTGTAAACAAGACATTTATTATTCTGAAATCAGAACGGCTCCAAATGCTTCTGTTCCAAGTAAAGAGTGCAGCACTTTCTGAGAGCTAGCTGGGTTTGGAGCATCCAGCCCTTCAGTCTGGACCAGAATGAGACCTCTGGCTATTCTGGGTTAACAATTCAGAAAGGAAGCATTTAATTTTAAAGAATTGTTTTACCTACAGCTGCTTTTTTATCTAATGTTTTATTTAATTATCTACCTACTTTTATTTAATGCCACTAGCTCAGACAGGTCTGTCCAGAAGGTTGCAGAGAAGGGTGGATGGGAGGCTGAATGCCAGATGGGCTGGCAAGAAAGAAAGTGCTTGAACTGGTCTGGAAGGAGCAATCTTTCCCAGCAACAGCTGCAAGGAAGAATTTCTTGGGTACCTATCACCCAAACACTACCCTCTGACCTTGACACGCAAAACATCTGAAGCTCTGGTGCCTTTGGGAAGAAGCAGCCTGCTAAGAACATGTGAGATACACAAGTTCTCCAGTAGTTCCAGTTGGCACCCACTATCATGTTTTCTCCTTCTTTTCTTGGAGCCGATGGACTGGGAGTTGAGTGGATTTTGCTCCATGAGGCAGATGCAGGTCTTGGGATTTGAGGGATTCACTTTCCCTGAAGAACAAGTTGTCCATCAGAAAAGGAAGAAAGGCAGAAAGGGAAGAATCTCACTGTGGCTTGAGGGTTTCCCTTGAGAAGAATAAAGCTCAGTTGCTCAGAGATGAAATAGCAAGTTTTCCAATGCTATCATTGGGTAGAGGTCTCTAACCAGCCCCAGTGATCCATGGGTTGGGCTAAACCAGATCTGATCGGGCCAAAGAATTCTGTGTTGGCAAATCTCCCCCTTCTACAGGAGGTTTGATGCCTCCACGACACTTGAGTGGCTGATACCAGATCACAAGTCAGTCTTTGTGGCATGAAGATGGCCAGCTAGAGAAACCAAAAGAAAAGAACGTCTGAACCTCCAAGTTGCCCAGATTAATAATGCATTCCACTGTGCCATAGGTTTTAAAGGGTAAATGTTGTTTCCATGCCAGAAACACTTGCGGCAGAGCTCATGGATAGCTGGATTTTAGCATCCACTTTAGCAGCACGCAGGGATTAGCAAGGAGTCCTGCTGCTGCAAGGAGTTCGTGGAAAAAGGCATAAAATGGCTGATGGGAATTCTGAGCAGGTTCCCAGCTCGCAGGAGCAGAAAGCTCATTTAGCTGTAGTTATCCAGGGCTCCTCCCATTCACTCCTCATTTGTACAGCACTGCAGAGTGGGTCACTCATCTTCTGTTCCACTCAAGAACACTATGGAAGCCACCTCCACATGGAGGACACCCTTCTGGGGAAGTTCAGCAACAGCCTAAGCCACTCTGCTGCTGCTGCTTCTACTGTTTCCCTTCTCACATGGGAACAGGGTAAAGAGCTGCAGCTTCCATCACTGTGGGGCAGGACTAGAGCAAGGACTTGGACATGATGATCAAGCTACAGAAAGAACACCACCAAATGGCTTCTTTATGCAGTTAAACAAGCAAATGGCAAAAGGAATACCAAGTCTTAATGCTTCAGGTTGTTTTTTCCTGAATTTGTTGGGGAAAAGGAGCAGCTCCCATCCTCTCTCAGGAGACAGGAATGCCAGAGCCAGGGTAAATAGTGCAATAGCACAGTACAGCCCAGCATTCTCTGGGCTTGCACCTTTCCTTTGGGAACGTGCTTGTCCTTTCCTTCTCTGGTGCTCCAAGACTCTGCTCAAACCCCAGAGAGAGATGGAAACCACATGAAAAGCAACTCTCACCTGCCATGTAATGGGTTCCTGGGAGAGGCACAAAATGAAGGTCTCGTTGCCTGCTGAAGACCTTCACCCATTGCGTTCCTGGGCAGAATGCCACTTCACAAAACACAACTTTTTGAGTACTGGCTGGTTTGTGAGTGTGGAATATGCAGAATGCAACCACCCCCACACCAGGATCTCCTGCTGTACAGCAGGACATCCCTCAGGACCAGCACACGTTGTTTGGAGGCAGTGTGGCTGCTGAAGCTAGCAGACAGTCTCCTATGAACATAGAATCACTACAGTTTATAGCTTCTGGGCCTAACTAAAAGTGCTGCTATTAAAAGCAATATAAGTTCTTCAGAATTTTGCATAATAGCCCCATAACTCATTTGTAAGGGAACAGTAAGGTCTCTAAAGGACTTGTGAAATGACTTTTTGGAAGTAGGAGGTTCTCTGCTATCGCTAGGAAAACACGTCACGCATTCTGCAAGCGCTATCAGCATGGACTCTGGCTACCCGGGTTAGATAGGAGGCCATAAAGACCTTCCCTCAAAGGCTGTAATTTAAAAGTTTAAAAGTTTAAAAGGCAAGTTAACCACCAGGTCCCGGCGGCCGACGGAGACGGGCTGCCCGATAGCCTCACCACCGCCGCCTTCGGAAAGCAACACTGGGAGGAACATTTGCATGGCTCCCCGCTAATTAGGGAAGTTTAATTCAACAAGCGTGCAGTTAGTGGTGATTTTAAAAGACTGACTTTATAGCATTTCACACTGGTGTTGTCAAAACATATTGTCTAATTACCTTCTCCTTTCTTGGCTGATTGATAAGCGAGGGCAGAGCAGCGCCTCTCTGAAGTCGATGCCAACTCTGTGTCAGTAATTGGCTGGCAGGAGGTGCCAGAGTGTCTGAACTAAACTTTTATTCCCCGGAGAAAGACTAGAACTAACTCAACTTCTCAGTGCTCTGCTCCCATATAAATATGCGTCAAGATGCCTTTTTCCCTGGGACTTAAAATTACAGTGCAGAATCTAATGGGAACAGCGGATGTTTCACAGAAAAATCCTTGTGAAGCATCTGTGTGTAGTTTAGGAGGAATATGTAATTCTAAAACACCGCGTAGATAAGTAGGATAATATAAAAATTTATAAGCAGCAGGTGGCCAATTTAAACCTTGTTTTTTCTCCCCCTTTTTAAACCAGTTTCCAAAAAGGTCGATAAAATTTAATGCTAAGTAAAACTAATTAGCCTGCAAGGAACTGCTGCTGGAATGACACTTATTCAGCTCAACAAAAGAAATGTTTGGCAGATGGAAGTTCATTAAAGCAGAGCTCACTATACATATTTAATGCTCCATACTCTGAGTTTATAACCTGCAGTTCGTCGAGGCATTGCCAGTGCACACGATCAACAGAAAGCCACTATTATTCTTATCCAAAAGGTAAAGCCACTGACAAGCTTTGAAGTCAGAGAATATTCACTCGGTAGTTCCCACTGTTGGGGAACAGCAACAACAACAACAACGAAAAAAAATAAAGGCCAAGCTTTCAAACTTCAACTCTAACAAAGCCATGCTTACAGTAAAAACGGCATCGAGTGAAATAAAAAGGCACCCAGCCAGCCTTTTCAACAGTGACCACACTGTGAAAGCAACTGTGTGAAAAGAGAGGTGACTGAGCAAGGATGGCTAGTGAGAGTCTGCAGCCAGGGCTTTTATTGTCAACCCAGTGATCAAAGCACAGGAGACCCTCTTAAATCTAAGGAAAATAATCTAATTTAAAAGGCAAAACAAAGAGTGGTGGTTTT
>BJBW01005919.1:0-21989 GCA_004320125.1 Scolopax mira | reverse complement strand
CAAGGCCCTTCTTAGCATGGTGTAATTCCATCTTAAAATATCCCCAAATGAATACAGCGCTAAGGGGGGGAGTTAAACCGGAGCAAGCACAGCAACTGAACGCTAGAGATCTCACATGTTTTGTATGTTTACCTCTAGGGAAGGAGATAGTGCTACTTACAGGAATGTGAGGTAGTGGCACACGTCCATTGGCTTTGGCACTTTCTTGCATCTCTCTGCGATGCTGCTTTCGGAGTCTGTACGGTGGGATCCCATCTCTGCTGGGATAAAACAACAATAGCCCCGCTTTAGTGCCTTTCTCCAAAACATGATGCTCATTTGACCCTCACCACCACAGAGCAGCAGGTAGGAAACCTCTTTACAGTTGAGAAAGGCTTTACATGCCCAGGGAGAGCACAGCAGAACAAGAGGAACCCGTGTGGGGAATGATGCTCACCCAGGTCCCAGCACCAGCAACGCTCAGGCACTGGGTGCTAGGGGGACTTACACGGTGTCTGCTGGGACAGAGCAAGGCAGAGGGCAGGGAGAAGGACTTGGACCACATCCTGGTACCTTTTATAGTTGGTTGCTTTTTACAAAAGAGTCTGTAATGTACACAGTCAACCACAGGGCAGGCCAGGAGTAGGAGGAGGAGTGGGAGCTCAGGGAGCTTCCACACCCAGGGGACCTTGGTCAGAGATTAAGGTATATATTTTTAAGAGAGTGTGACAACTTTTCAAATGGCTTAATGAAGCGAAGGGGTAGGCTCTGCTGCTCTTACGATGATCTGGAGCTCAGACTGAAATGATGGGCTTGATGCAGGGGTTATTGTGCAGAAGAACCCAGCCCTTGCCCCAGAGGAGGCTGGATGAGGTAAGGAGGGATGCCAGGGCACCAACACCCAAGCAAACCAGCTCTGCTCAGGTTTGTGCCCTTCTGAAAAAGATGGAGACGGAGGTGGTGGAGGAAGGAGACAGTGGTGGCCAATGACCCTTGGTCCTGACAGAGTGGGAGCCACGTCCGTGGCTCTGCCGGGAGCTGGGGGACGGTGCAGACCTGCTCCACCAACCCACACGGAACGAAGACACGGGTCGGAGCCACCAGGCTTGGCTCAGCCCCACAAACCATTGCTGGCTGAGGAGAACTTCAGGCAAGAAAGGAACTGCCCTTTGTGTTCTCACCATTGTGAGCACCAGGCTGTCAGCTGGGGACGAGGGGAACGTGAGCGAGGTAGAGCTCAGCTACGAGGTAAGGACACAACATGTCTTGGTGACATCCGGCTGTTTTGGGAAAGATCAACGAATGCAAACCCAAATGCCAGCCCAGAGCTTGGCAATTTGGACTTTTCCTTTTTGATTTTACACGTTTCCCTGATTCTGTAAAACCAGGCTTGGAAAAGCCATGCAATGCCACGGAAACGGGTGGAAATGGAGGGGTTTGGTTTGTCACAAGCACCGAGTAACTTCCACGCAAACATGCTGTCTCCTCCCAACCCCACACTGCTCCCAGCCATCCAAACAAGCCAGTCCCAGCCCACCTCACAACAAGGAGATGTTTGCACAGGCCAAATGTACTTAGCACCTAACACTCGCCCCCCCCCCCCATCCTCATCCCCAGTTTCCAAGCACAGCTGCTTCTCGAGAACAGAAGCCAAACAGCAGATTTTAAAAGTTGAGATGCCATTTGGCAAGGGAAAAACAATTTACTGCGGTGTTGTTTTGCCTGCAAACCTTTTGAGTTACAAACACCAGGCTGGGCAAGGACGGTCACCATCAGCCACCCTTCCCCTTTCCACTCTGGAAACGCGGGCGCAGGCAGAATCCCCACCAAATTACATGAGGCAAAGGCAATTTCATGCAGTAAGCCAGGCATTCAAAACAAAGCACCATTAAAATAAAATAAAACCCCGCGATTAATGAATGCCAAGTGCTTTTTTAGTAGGAAGACAAATGAGAGAGCAGAAAATTAGGCAGGTTAATTGCAGCTCTGGCTAGCGGCCGCAGGTAACGCGGGAGGAGGGAGAGCGGGTCTGGGAGCATCGCCTGGGCTGTGGGCAGCAGTGACACTGCTTGGAGCAGAGCAATTTCCCCCCCAACAGCTGTGCTGAGAGCCCACCCCCACTGCTTCGTTAGGAGCCTTCGTTTCCTTTTCATGACAAACCTCCATTTGAAAAACAACCTGAGAGTCGCAACGGTTACAAGAGTTTCATCGCATCACGATGTGGCTCGTTTGTTTTCCAGATCGGATGGCAACAAAACAACTGGCCATTTTTACAGGGAAAAAAAAATAAATAAATGAATACAAAATCTGGGGGATTATTTTAGCCATCGCTGGTGGGCATCAAAAGACAACATTTCATCTTGACCACTGCTCAAAACCCGGGTGCCAGGACACAACTTGCACACTAAAGCCACCCGGCCATTCGCGGGAAAAGCAGCATTATATTAGAAGGTGCAATTTTTCTTTCTTTCTTTCTTTCTCTCTCTCTTTTTTTTTTTTCACCTCTTTTTTTTTTTTTTTTTTTTTTTTTTTAATTCTCCCCAGCAGCAGTCCCAGCGGAAAGAGCGACTTTTGTTCCCAGCACAGTAGCGAAAGGCTGATAATGGCCTCTAATCTATCCGGCTTCAAACACATGTTCAGCCCCGCTGTGCTGCCTTTGATGTCATTTTAACTAGATTCCCCAATGCCACCTCTGAACTTGGAACATTCCTTCGTTCAATGTACTGTGCCAACTCAACCAGAGGAAGCAAATTCAAAGATAAGCACTTTAATTTTATCCCAACAAAACCTTATTCAATAGATGGGGGGAAAGCAAGGAAAACCAATACCGTACTTTTGTTTTCCTTTTGTCAGGTAGCTTGCTTTGAGATATTTTCAATAGATAGAGAAAATAATATATATATATATATAAAAAAAAAATCAAAACTTTTTTAGAGTACATCTACTTTTAAAATAAAACTTTCCCAAACTGTTTTTCCTTCTTTTGGCATGTGATTTTCTCTAGCAGCAGAAAGCTCTGCGCTGCAATGCAAGGGGGGGAGCAAGGGTATTTCTATATTTTATTTAATGATAACGCAATTGGTTTCCTATGGGGGAAGCACAGGAGCTTCCTCTCCAAACTGACCCACAAGAGCCTCTGGAGATTTTGCTGTGGCTTTGCAGCTGGACTCTTCTATCAAGGGTAGTCTTTGCCCCTCCGTAGACATCCTCCAAACCCAACCATTAAGGCTAACTCGTTGGAAATCATCACTGAGGATCTTTTAAATTAAAAAGCTGTTAAACTCGTTTAAATATAGCAGAACTCAAGGTCATTCTGGATCACTGGCCGTAGGAAGGACAGGAAACAAATCCACAGTGAAGCTGATATTTTCTACCAAATACCCTTATCAAAGCACCACCATCACTGAGAGACCTTTCTCGCACAAAAGAAGCATGATGGGAAAATGGCCAGGCATTTTGGCTATTTTCCAGTAATCCGAGGAATAATATTTAATCTCAAAGGTTTTTTGAAGCAGTACCCACTGTCCTGAACCCCTGAGCTCTGGAGAATGGCCATCCTTGTTCTGGGGAAGCTTTGACTGGAACTGGGGAAGAAGGAGCATCCTTCTGGCCAAGCCCAGCAGCACCAAGGGCTTCCCAACTACCTGGGGAAAGGCAAGATAACCAAGAGAAGCCAGGACACATGATAAGACCCAGAGGAAGGAGTACTGTTGTTTAGTTGGACCACAACACTGTGCTAAAGAGGAGACATTACCTTTTGTTTACCCAAGTAAGCTCTTGCAGAAATAAAGAGAAGAAGGACACGGACCTAAGAACTTTCTGCATCTGAACTGGAACATCACATGGCAATTCCATGCATTTCAGCTTCTGCCTGTTGCCTTCCCACCTAGATTTGCCTTAATTTCCCTTGAGTACCTCTGTTGTGACACCCCCTATCACCCCCCAGAGGCTGTCTCCTCTGCTTGAAGAAGATGCTATCCATATGTTATCCAAGATGGCAAGAGCAGTCCAGGACACACCAGTAAATGGCTCCGAGCAGCTCAGGGTGAGGCAGAGCCCCAAAGCCCCGACCCACCAGTGACCACCAGTGGTGAGTGACTCGACCCCACCTGTGGCCATGGCTCGCTGGGCTAGTGCTTGCTGTGTCCTCTCCAGACCTTGCCTCCACACAAACCAGCTAAAACAACACAGCTGCTGTGCCGACTATAAAAACAGGTTTGAGCAGAGAGGACCAGAGCTGTTTTGCCTACAAGGGCAGAGGGATTCCTATGACACAGGAAGACTGAAAAATAATCAGCGGAGCGCAGGCATTTAAGAGCAGTGTTTTTTAAGCCACTCAAAAAGCAAACTCCTCCAACAACAGGGACTGATAACATATTCGTTATATAAATTCAACCCATTACAATAATATTTACCAGTGCTTGGAAAGACATCCTGTTGAAAGTTTGTCTTTTAGGCAAGTGTGTTGGTAGCTGGTATGGCAGAAATGACTTTTAAAAATACTTTGGAAAGCCGGGCGCTCTGGAAAAGCCTGTGCCCAACTTCTTTTGCCCCAGCTCAGGAGGCCAGAGCATCACCCAGGGCACACAGCTGGGCTGAGCACCCAGCCACATCCAAACCCTGCTTTGCCATGATCCGTTCACTGCCCAAGCTTGGAAAGGAGCTGGTGACAATGGCAATGCCTCAGAGTACAAGCAGCCACTCAGCGTGTCCACCTTCTCCACCCACTTGAGTTGGCCAACACTGGAAGAGCAAGCCTTGCATCGAGCCACGCTCTCCGTGTGCCCGCCTGGTTAATTAGCACTCCTCAATTAGCTGACATTTGCATCCTTATTGTCTGGACACACTCTCCTCTGATGGAGGGTCAGGGAGGTTTCCGCTGTGGGATCACACCCCATTCACGGGCTGCCTTGGAGCAGAAGCCACATTTCTTCATTATTGAGCCTGGCTGCTCTATGTAAACAGCAGACCCAGGGAAGAGCCTCGCTCATCAGCAAACGAGGCTTTCATTGCCATTTTCCTCAGAGGAGGCCTAAATTCAAAGCACTGAGACATGCAAGTCTTGTCAAGCAGCAGGAGTCCCTTCTTTAACTTGCGTCTGGTTGTTCTTCATTTTTGCTGCCCTGAGCAATTCTGCAAAAATTCCTTTGAAACTCGTGAGGCAGATAGGTTCAGCAATGCCATGTAAAAAAAACGAATAAAACCCGGTACTGGAGTTTTAAAAGATGTAATGAAGAGCAAGTGATGAAAGCAAACAGAGTCCTTGCAAGCCAAAGGTCAAGGCTGGATGTCCAGCCCAATATCTCCCAATTTGGGGATAAATCTGCATGCACCCAGCTTGAGATGCACAGAAAGAAAGACCACAGGTTTACCCTCATGATTTTTGAGACTTACTTAAAATGAACCACTGAGATTGGGCTAGTTATTAGCAGAAGGCAGCACATGTATCAGCGGTAATTAAAATCCTAGAAGCAGCCTATGGTGGGCATAGAAGGGATAAAATGCCTATAGGAAAAAGGAGCAAAGAATAAAGAATGCATAAGGTGGTCAAACAAATTATTCTGCCTGCAAAAGAAATAAATTATGGCTACTGAAATAAAAATTAGGAGGGTGAAGAACTCTGGCATAAATGATCAGAACTTATCACAGGTATAACCATCAGTGCAACCCCAGGAGCCTGCTGGACCAGTGGAAAAGGAAGTGCTAAAAGCTAATTAATTCTGAAGAGCTCTTACATCTGCCTCTCCTGATAACAAGAAGTTACACGACCCCTGCTAGCTTCAGAGTACTCCTCCATACAAATTGATGAACATGAAGAATTGCAGAAGGTTGTGGCAAAGCAGCTGGATTTGCATCAAACCGAGCCTTTAATTAGGGGTCCTCTACAGCTCTCTGTCCCAGGGGCTCCCTCTGCCCCCCCGTGTCCCTTTGGCCAAGGTCTGCCTCCTCTGTTTCGCAACGTGACAGTGATAAGGTGTGAGGAGCTGGTGGCAGCGAGCAGAAGGGACTGAAGAGCTGCTCCTCAGTAGCTCGCTGTGTTAACTGAGGGCTGGTGGGCAACTGGGGCAGCACCCACTAAAACATCTACCACAGGCTGGAAAGTTTCTCCAACAAGGTCTGACAGCTCCTGACATCCACAGTGACATTAAACGAGCCTCTTGGAGGACTTTGTGTTTACAGCGCTGCCGTTAATAAAACCCTCTCCCTAATTCTGTAAACCTGTCATCTTTCGCTTGAAGAATCAAAGGGTTGCTGCTCTACAGAAAGACACTTTGCATTTGCACTACTAAAACCAGACCAAACATTGAATATTTTTGCCCAAATCCTTTTTTTTTTTTTTAATCACAGAGATGCAGTCACAACAAAATCTCGTAACCCCTTTTTTCTCCCTTTGCAGACCATCTTAAGGAAGGTATCTCATGGAATGAGATACAGGGCACTGCCAGGAAGGTAGGAACTAGAAAAAAAGCAAAAAAGATTTGGCAGGGGCGTACTGGTACAAGTTGTGTTAAAGTGCAGTGGTCACCAAACACAAACTAGAACTGGTCAGTCCCCAATCCCAGGGAAGGGCCACTGCAGACTGAGCACAGTTTGGCAGCAAAAAACCTCAAAAGAAAGCTTTGTTTGACATTCACAAGATACTACATCCCAAATCACTTACTACAAAGCCATCCGACAGTTCCAGTGTTTCTTGCAGCAAACACTGCAGGAACTCTGACCAAGCATCATTTATTTTAGTTCACTCAAACCATTTGATGTTGCAAATGCTCTCCAGGAACTGCAAGGCTGAAGAGCCCGTGCAGTGACAAAACAACCCCGCTCGAAAAGAAAGTGAGAATGACCACGAACTTGGTCTGGTCAGACATTCCCCTCAACATCAGCTGGAGCAAAACCCTCCCCAGACCACCAACAGCAGCAGCACCGCTGAAGAAATGAAGATGCTGTTGTCCCACCAGGTTGGAGTTACTTACACGCTGCTGTCGGTCAGAGACATCGTGTCGGCATCACTGGACATGCTCTGCTGCTCGCTGTCATTGGCACTGGTGGCTGGTGCCAAAGCGTAGCCCGTGTTGACATAGTAAGGGTTAACAGGCTCTCTCCACGACCCATGCCTGCAAGAAAAATGACAGTCAAATTAGAAGGAACATGACCTTGACCATACTCTGAGTCACTGGCCTGGAGGACTCTGCTCGGAGCCCCAGCATCCGTCACAGGCTACCCAATAAGCTGTGTTCATATTAAGTTGGACCAGTAGAACCATGAACAATTTGACTCATAACCAGAAGCAAAAGGGAATCATAGAGTACTGAAGATAATATTGTTAGAGATGAAGAAGGGAGGGAACAAGACCATATGGAAGAAGCCCAGTCCCACCAAGAGCTATGGTGTCCATGGGCTAACTGCTTACCATTGTCATTTTATGAGCAAGGCAGGCATCTAAAAGCAATACCTAGATAAAAAGACAGCGTTTTTCTTAGTCAAATCAGGCTTTTTTCTACTCTTCCAGCTGTGAGGGACACGTAGCACAGCTCACCCATTCTACAATTACTTTTACATCCCTCTTTACTCCAACACATTTCCCAAGGGAGGGAGGTAAAACGAGAAATGGCTGTTGCTTACAGTGCAGTACCCAAAGCTGACCTCGAACGTCACACTCAGGTACATCAAACACTTGCAAATTCCACCAGGAAGGACCATCTAATCCCACCGGCTTTTCCAACGGACAATCTGTCCCAGGGATCTGTGGAGGCTACTTTGTACGCAACCACATGCCTTGTCCTGCAGACAGGTTATTCAAGTATAGGTGCAAGCAGGACGACCTCCTTCTCTTAAACAAAATGCAGGAAGAGAAATGCCTGCATGAACCAGCTTGGGAAGCCAGTTCATTGCTCGGGAGGAGACCTGCAGGAACGGTGAAGCAGCCTGAGGAACACATGGTAAGAGCTTCTTCACACCGGTTCTGCCACTGGCACAGAAGAGCAACAACTCCCAAAGCACCCCCAGCTCTGTTCCACCGCAGGACAGCCAGGCCACACAGGCAGCTTGTTGTCCCTGCAAGTCATTCTGGAATTTGCCAGAAGGAAGAAGAAGCTGAAAGGTTCACACCAGCACAGCATCATTTAATCCCCCACTACCCCTCTGCATGAAGAGCAGCATATTGGATATGCTGGAGATGATGATATCCTGGGTTTTCCAAGCTCTGTTTCCAGCTCTGAAAACCAGTATCCTGTTTTAATTCAGATCACGAAGCTCATCAGCGTGATGTTTTATTTAGTAACTCAGTAACTGGCACCTAGTTGATGTGGTTTGCAATGAACCTTGAGCAAACACCTCCGAGAAGGACTCATCATGCAATTTGTGCTTCCCCTGTTCTGCTGTGAAAAGCTTTTCCGGCCACACTGCAGCGGTCAAAGTCCTACAGGCAACAGAAAACAGCCCCTGCCCTGACGAGTTTACATTTAGATAAGACAAAGAAGCCCATGAGAAAGGCACAGATGGAAGGACAGGGGGCAAAGACACCAGTGAAGGGAAAAGTTGGTGGTTTCTGCATATTTGCAGAGAGCACAAACACAGGACGGGCTCTGCCTGAACTGGGACCAGCAGACAACCCATTTCAGGCAGAGGGCTCCAGAATGATTTGTGTAGAACGTGGGACTCGCTGCACGAGGATGGAAACATTACCAAAGTATTTTAAAACCCAAATTTGAGAGGGCTGTAGCCTTCAGCTACACACCATCCTGTTCACCGTGCAGGAACAGAACCAGACAATTGTCCTTGTAACACACAGGGCTGCGGATATCACTGGTCACTTAAGAAAAATTGTACTGGTTTAGGTCCATTATGGGGTCAGTTAGAAACAAATTACCCTCCCATTCTCACAAAGAGAAAAGTAGTATTTTGCTTGCCACAAGCCAACAGAAACACCAAGCTATTCCTCCTCAGACAATGAAGCTCAGTCCAGCCGCAGAGCGGTGCAAAGAGCACTCAAAACTGAGCTGGTTGAAATTTTTCCTAAATGTTCAAGGCAAAAGGAGCCTTGTGAGGTTTCTCCACGCTCAAGTGCAGTACAGGCTCAGGTGGGTACAAATGCTTATGGGCTCCTTGGGATGGCGAGTCACCACAGATGTCTTCAGGCACACCAACGTCCTGTCACTATAAATGTGCACTGGAGCAACCATATTTCTACATTCCCTCAGATTTCAGAAGGGCTTTCTAGGGCAAATACTTAAGGCTGGAAATAATTTGAACAAGTTCACCCCAAAAAACAAGGTATAGTAAGTGAAACCCTTACCAGCTCTCCCCTTCGTGATGGTCAGTTCTCAACATGAAAGGAGCGCTGTGCTGTGCAACCCTCTTGTCACATCCGATGTGACAGTTGGGTGACGGAGGCTGATACAACCTCTCAAATTGAGGCAGGAATGATGGATAGCTCAGGCCTTCCCTGCAGGCAAAGAGAAGGCTGTTTTTTGGATAATCCAATTAAAATACAGCATCAACTTCTACTGGACAGTCTGCCAGGACTCCCTGGATGAGGCACTGATTATTCTAACAGTGTATTAAGAAAGCACTCTGATATATAGAATAAAATGCAGAGATCAATCCGTTTCTCCTTCGTATCTGCTGAAACAAAGAGCAGCAAAGAGCATCTCAAAATTCATTGGGTATGGATCTGAGAAGGCCAAGGGGTGGATGGATCTGAGAAGGCCTACTCTGGAGGAGTGGGGATGGATGGATCCTCCTGCAGCGCTCCACGGCTGTGGGCTTCCCACTGAGGATGCAGGCAAGAGTTTGGTCACAACTGTTGTATTTAGCTAAAATTACACACTTAAGCATGTAAACAACAGGGATTACTTCCATTTTAGCTCTACCTCTAATACATCAATGCAAATGTAAACTTTCAGTAAGCGTTAAGTAGATGGAAGGGGTATAGGATTTCAAAGCAATCATAACAGGTTACATTACTTTTGAGGAATCCATCTGTATTCAATCCTTCTCCTAATGTTCTCTCTCCCTGACAACTCTCTTCAGCTGGCTCGTATCACTATTTGAATGTTTTGTGCCGTGCCTCTGAAGAACACTTTCAACATCTATTAGGAGGAAAACATTAAAGGAACATGGAGTCTAACAAAAAAACCCCACCAAACCCGGACACTTCTGATCTGGGAGGGGAGGCTGCTTTAAAAGGGATAGAGGCACACTCAGAGCAATTTGAAATGTCAGCTAAAAACCTCACATATGGAGCTCTACGTGCTGATAAGGGCGATAAAAGGAAAGGTGAGCATTTAAAGTTAAACTTCACAAAAATTCCCGCAGACTTTGGGATTTTTTTTTTTTAATTTTTTTTTATTTCTTTTTTTGATGGAAAGAGCAATGAACGGTTTTGAAGTGAACACAGAACTTTTCACACATTGCAGCAATAAAGCTGCACGGCTCTTCGGCAGCTCTCAGTTGCTCAACCCTCAAAATAATCACATAGGGAACAATTATAATAGAGATCAGAGCGACCCAAGTAAGTCAACCTGACCAGCTGCCTTCTCTTTGCATAAAGCCCTCCACCGATCCCTGTCAATTCTGGTAATGCTGACAAGGGCTGAAATTGTTGTAGAAAACCAGCAAACATCTCCTTAGGGATTCCTTCCACCTGGTCAGTTTACTTTGCATGTTGTCTTAGCTGCGTCCCATCCCCAAATACCCCAAATCTGCAGCTCCTTCAGCCAAGACCAGCACCACAGCACTCTGAACATTAGCACCATCAGATCTTGGAGCTTCAACCTCAGTGAGAAGAGAGGCAAGGTCCTCTTTGGTCCTCCTGCCCTAGTTGGAGTTCTCACCACATTGTGAGTCCCTAAGGGCATCCTTCTCCTTCCCTCCTGGGATCCCCAGTCTCCTTCACACAACCCCACCTTATGGCTATTTCAATTTTAAATCAAAGAAGACCTAAGGTCCCCAGTTTTGCTAAAATGTAGGAACATTTTGCTAAAATGGGGAAGAATTGCACCACCTTCAGAATCCACAGGGGGAGAAATATCTCACAGATCCTGCCTGTAAACCCAAATCCACACGGCACTCCCTTCAGTACTCAACGGTTATGTACCTCCTTCATTGATGTTCTTCATCAAGCATGGGAAAAAAAAACCAACTAAGGCCAGAAGGAAACTTTCTCGGAGATGAAAGACCTTAGGCAACTAATTTCTGTAGAATTTACATGTTCACTGGAGGGAGTAAATTGCACAACACTCTATTGGCATGTCTGTGAGACATGGTCTTCACAAGCCTGCTAGTAGTTCCTGTGTGGCTGGAGCAGCTCCCAGTCTAACAAGGAAGCTGATCAGCTCCATCAGTTTTCAGTGCTACCATCTTCTCCAGCTCTAGCATTGAATTTTTACGATGCTGATATTTTCTGGAAGAAAATTTTTACTCAAAAGAATTGAAGTTGTGATAGAATCCAGGCAGGCTGGCAGCCCTCCTCTTGCAAGGTTCCCCCGTGCTGACCCTAAGAAAAGTGCCTCTCCAAACTCTGTGGTGGTATGGTGAGGCACCTCCAAACCCCTGCACTATCAAGGATGAAGCACAAGAGTAGTAAATCCAAGACATAAAGACTCATGAAGCTGACAACCACAAAAACCCTTTGCATTCTGCTTATGTTCCCCCAAAGAAGCACTTTCAGAAGATTTCCTCCCATGGCATACTCTGAACCTTTTGTCACCAGGGTTTGGGTAAGCAGCTCATTTTTAAGATGGGAGAAATCCCATTTTCTAGGCAGCTTGAGACATGAGGCAGCTGATAATCACCCAAACTTCATGAGTTGGCTCGGAAAGCTCCAAGCTGCAGGAGAAGTGGGGTTGGGAGAACATCCCAGGGAAGGACACCCCAAAACGGGCTCTGCTGAAACTTAAGGTCTCTCACCACAGCTGAAGGTCGAGTAGCTACAACACTCTCCCTCCTGCACTGCAGCGAGGAACCTCATGGCAGGACACGATTCCTTCTCTCCTCTTTTGGTGGGTGGTGGTTGAGCTGAGGGATGGTGCCCAGAGACCACAGAGAGGGGCTGCAGCTCAACCAGACCCAGTCACCAAGTCTCTGCGCTCCCACCCTGCTTTTTCACACCAACTTCTGACAACTGGTTTAGACTTAGTCCTGGGGTTTTAAAGATGACTATTTTCCAGAATTACATTTGCAGTAGGAAACCAGGACTAAGCCCTACACTTATTTGGTGTCTCTGGTTGCATCGTCTTCATGATTGGGAAGATGCAGAATAATGCTGAGACATCTTTCCAGCTCATTATTTTAATATCTCCCATTTATTCAGTGTGAAAAAAATATTTTTTTCCATTACAAAAAGTTAGGTAGTTTCACCTAAGAGGAAATAAAAGTTTTCAAAATGAGAGCTCGCTGAGTCTCTGGCCAGACCTGACCAAGCAGAGCTCCCATCCTTCCCACACTGACACCCACCAACAAGCAGGTGACTGTCATATCCTTCACGTGATACCATGTTTTGTGATCACCATCACTCAATCAAATTAAAAGGTGCACACATTTGCTTATGATGTACAGCATATCTAAACAGCTCGTGCTGACAAGTGTCTGAGCAGCTGGGTCACCTTTAAACGAGGGATTAGAACAGCGTCCACCAAGAAATCCAACTGACAGGATTACATCCATCTACCACCTGAACAGAAAAGTCCCTGTTTCCAATCCACGGTACCAACAACCTTCACAGAAGTTGTGCTATACTGGGTATAAAACTATTAGAAATGTCCCAAAGCATTCACAGTGTTCCCCAAAGCATCATCATCACAGGGACGTTTTGGAGCTAAGAACAAAAAGCCTACGAAGACATAAAGCTGAAAACCTTTACTCCTGACTGGATTTAACCTGCGCTAAAGATGTAAAGTCTGCTCAAGAAGTTAAAATTGGGGATTTAGCTGATAATTTGACTGCAAATCCTTGGGGTTGCTCCACTTAAAACTCTTCCCAATTACTCCCGGTGCTCAGACACTGCTGTGCATCTCAACTTCATCACTGCCAATGTCAGGCTAATCACATGTGTTCTAGGCAAGGGCAGCTTCTTCAAAGATCACATCAATTCTGGACAAGTTAATCTGTTCTTTGAGGTCTCCAGATGGCTCTTGCCAAGAAAGTTCACTTCCAGCCCTGCAGCCGGCGAGCGCATCGGCCCCAGCGCTCTGCGGAGCATTACAAAGGAACCAGATCAAAGTTGTGCCTTACAAAAAAAATGAAAGCTGAAGTTTGAAAAGCAACAGCAGCCTGTCACTTGTAGGCTTAAAGACGACTTCTGCATGCTCCAGCTATCAGGGAATTTATGATTACAGTCTGGCTTTAGAAGCTGATGAAAAAAAAAGACGCTCTTTAGCACTCCTTGCCTTTGCAAATCTGTATCTCCTTCCGTGCTTATTCATCCTCCCACGCTGGAGGAAGAAGGGAAATAAATAAAAACTTAACTAAAAGTACAGATAAAGGCTCCTCTTCTCTTTTATTCTAAGGCATTCAATTCCATTTTAGGAGTATGCAGAGATTATTTCACGTGGAGCTTCAGTAATTATTGCAAAGCACTAAAGTACAGTTACAAAAGCTAAACCCAAGATCTACCAGCCCAAGTTTCCAACTTCTCACTCCCTCGCATCTACCAAGGACATACTACTTCTCAGGCAGGAGAGGAGACACACTGATTGGAACCAGTAATTTAGGTCACAGGATACAGCAAGGTGGGTAAGAAAAGTGATTTGTCAGAATCTGGGAAGGAGGGTGAAACACAGGAAATACACTGTTTGCCTTAGATAGGCTAAATATCATGGCTGTATTGCCCTAAGGCCATCGAACCTTCTCAGGCTTTCAGACAACTGCAAAACAAGTCCCTCAAGATTTCATCTGACCCTGCATCTACTAATAAGCCCTCCTAGCTCCTCCTTCCCAACAGAGGCAAGGCTGAACTCACTCACTCACTGGCCCAATGGAACACTCTATTTTGTCCACTAGTTACAGATTTAAAATCCAAACTGTAAAAATCCAATTTTTGACACACAATAAAGCCAAGTCCTTCCTAAAACAATGCACATTTTCCCTAGAGTAAGACCAAACCCCTCACTTATTTAGTATCTCAACACACAAGTAATGAATTAAAAGAAAAGATAAAATATGGGCAAAAGAATGTCTGCACATAAATTAACGAGACTCTTGGATCATCTTCCTGAAATAAAGGAATGTTGCAGAACATTTTGTTCCATATCTAACAATAACAGGTATCTGCTTAGACTCATTGCAACATATTAGTCTGAATTTTTGGCATAATATAGTTTGTTGGGTTTTTCTTAACATGATGACGTGATTAATATGAATCCTTATCCATTATGAAAGGCTGATATTAAATAGGGACATTTACTATAAAATATAGAGGATATTTGGCTGCATTAATTGTGACTGAACAAGAGCCTTACTGCTTTGGAGCAGCCTGCCTCCATCAGTCAGTCAAAAGCCTCTGCAGTGACTTCAGGAGCTACAAAACCAGCATCTTGCGTGTATTTTGGATATTTAGAGTATATTTCTCCTACCCAAAGGCCGTGGCACGGAGGTGAGTGTGGCTTTTCTCAGACAGTACTCCATAGGAGAATTATTTGTAATATTTACTGGAAGGGACAGAATCAAGCTCACACAGGGATGTGCTGAACATCCCCACTTGTTGTGTGGATCACCACATCAAACACAGTGAGAGGACCTTGAACCTGAGGACCAAATCCTCCTGCTGACTCCAGAACAGAGAGATCCTGGAGGGCAAAATGCCTATGGAGGGAGGAACGTCCCAGGAGGGACCAGCATGCCCAGGAGGTTGGGTTCCCATCCCTGGGGAGGGGATGCTGTGCTCCAGCACTCTCCCAGTGCCCTCCAACTCCCTAAGGGTTTGAGTGAGAACCAGCTCACAGCAATCCCCTCCAACTCAAGTGGGAACCCAGCCTCACCCCCAACTCGTTGACCCTCCCAACATGCTCTTCCTGAGCCATGGGGCTCACTGCACTAATGCAGCCTCCTTTCTCCTTGCTTAAGCTGAGAGCTGGGGAAAACTTAGCAACAGACTGATAGGCAGGAGCTTTCCGCTCTGCTAATTGGCTTCTCAGAGTGAAATGACATCTATGTTTAATATGGCAAGTGATATTGCATATATAAATATATATATGTATGTGTGTGTGTGTGCTTAAGTGGATGAACACACACAGTAGCCATTTCAGGCAGCAAAGCAGTGCCAGCTCCCACATCTCTTCTTTCCCCGGTGATTCTCCCAGCTAAAGTGGGGCTGGTGGAGAGGAGGAATTCCCTGCAGAGAGCTATGAGGATCCCTGCACAGGCTCTTCTGCCTTTTCCCCCTGGTTTCCCTTCCCTGGGAAGGCAGCAGAGCAGCTGGGAGATGTGTAAAGGAGTCGCAGAGGAAACAGGTCTTCCCAGAAGGGGCAACACAACTACCACGTTGCAGATGTCAAAATACCAGCAAACTCCCCCAAATTCAGAGCCTTCCACGTCACGTCATGCCAGGGACTGACCAACCGACCGACCGACCATCCATCCATCCATCCATCCTGCCCCACCAGCAGCCTGGGATGCTCCCTCCACAGATGAAATCAGCAGCCGAGAGCATCTCCCAACCTTTCCAGCCGTGGGCTGGCTGGGCAGGCACCCATGCAACATGGCTTCTAGCCCAGAGCATCCCCTCGCCCACGCCGAGGGGGCCTTCCTCAAACAAATGACTTCCAAATGCCTGCCTCTGAGGCGCAGGGAGAGAGGGAAGCCCAGGTTTATACCCGGGTCTGCTCATAACCTAAAGAAGGCAACAGCTCCTCTTAAAAACACCACTGCCTGCAAACTATCACATTAATCCCAGGATTTCAACAGCTTTTCTTCATTATTTTTCGTCTCAACCAAACCACAAATTTACTTAATGACTAAACCAGGCGAGCGAGTACTTTGTTTTCCAGACAGCAGGAACCTTTCTAACGGGATCCAGGTTTTCAGAAAACACGTTTACCTAATGTCGGGCGAGGGAGAGGGTCCGTTTCTGAGATGGGTTTGATGCTTTTTTTTAACTTCCCCAAACCTGCCAGCGTCGTGGTTGGGGCATCTCTGAATCCCGAGCCCAAGGAGAGGCACTGAGTGGGGTGAGGAGGAACACAATAAGAACACTGTGTTCCAGGAATGATGGAATAAAGGCAAGAGCATGCTTTTGGCTGGCAGGATTCAGCGCTGTAACTCCGTCTGCCGCTTTTCTTCTCCGTCTGAAGCAACGTTGTTTGTCCATGCTCCTCTGAAATGGAAAGTATTTCCTCTTGCCTGTTTCGTTCCAAGGAAAGATCTGAGGAGGCCTGGTATAACCAGGCAGAACTGGGGATTCTCCAGTGCCTCGACTCTTCTTTGCCAAAATTTCTGCTCAACAAGAAAGGGCTCACAAGAAAGAAATTACAAGCAGATTTCTCTGCAACCTCAGTAACTTAAGACCAGGGCCTGTAGGATGAGTAAGTTTTTGGAAGGGAACAAAGCATCCAGCTTTGGCCAGTGACTCCAGGCCATCCCCCTCCTTCCTACGTACCTTTGGAGCCTCCGGAGTATTCAAGAACATGGGATGGGGCAGGGACATCTACAGGCACGTGGACCACAGTGGGGAGCCACTGGAATCACCGAAGCCTTCCAGGAGGGCACAGACCCCATCACGGGAATTCATTGTCTGTGGATAAATTTCTCGACACTTAAATCCCAACAGTGATGCTGCCAATGGCTGAAATGAAAGGGGAACTAATGCAACTCAAGGGGGCTCCATTTGATGAAGGCTAATTGCTGCTTTGGCATTAAACTGCTTATGTCTCTCCCCGGGGCCACGTAACGTGGGCTGAGCCACACTGCAGACTTGCTAGCCTCACTTAAATCCTCAATTTATTACCATCAAACTTGGTATCTTAACAAAATGACGAATTCTGGTGGCAAAAGAAACCAGTTGATGTACCATTTTGAACATCTACGAGGCATCTGACTTAGCACCCCTCAAAACCACTCAGGTTTGTTACCGAGGTCCTTTAACAAAGCCCTACTAACGATGAGGTGGGTAGGATTACTGAGGGATGCCTAGCAATAATCCTGCACAATAAAAGAAAAGGGCTTTATTTTACAGAATAAGGTCTGGCTCATCAACACACATGAAACGAAGAGGTCTGCCTCCAAGCAGAGTCGTTCACTGCTGTCTTAACTTTTACAGAAAGGATCCAAGAAACTCCCCCAATTGAACAAGAACCTTTGAGGTGACCGAACATCGACCTCAGCTGGTAACAAAACCAAGAAATGGAGGGCTGGCAAGACCTGGCAGAGATAAAGCTGAGAGTCAGGATTTAATAGTGCTCCCAGAGGGGAGATGCAGCTGATTAGAAACATCCTAATCTTCTTTCTCGGTGTATATTAAAGGTCAAGAAGTGGGATCAGATATTGGCAGCACTTGAAAAAACAATTCAGTCGAGCAAAAGACCTTCATAAAGACGTTTCATACCTTCGCATTAAAAATTCCTGCAAAGCCTTATTTAGCTTTACTTCTATCTAGGGAACACATTTAAGTTTAAAGTCAAGAGACCATTAGATGGGGATAGAGAAGATTCCCCCCCGCAGACTTCTGCTTCCAATCAGTATACTTCCTAATGAGAAGGAGTTCATAAGCACCAGTTGATGGCAGCCATGACAGATAAGTAGGTCTCAGAAGTGTAGCACCATGAAACAGAGCTTCTCCTGCAGCCCCCTGGGGTCTCACAACCTCCCCAAATGGGGTCATTAAGGGATACTCATTGGCTCACGTTAACAAATGGCAGGCTCTATCAACAACAAAATACTGACAAGGTTCATCAGAGGCTGACAGCAAGTCCCCAGAATGAACCATGGAGAAACTGTGTCTGAGACAGACAGATGCTGTTAAAAAGAATCTTACCTTTTCTAGAGATACTTACTTTTTTTCCCCTCTTGTGCGAGGGCACACTAAAGCACACGAAAAGCACACTAAAAGCACATATCTTGCTGCTGACCCCAGAAAATAAGCATCCGGAGGGAAGTTAGTCTTGTGAAGATGCTACAAGTAGCCTTCCTTTAAATAAGGACTACAGTAACTCTTCCTCAGATGGGGCAGAATGAAGTCTTCCTTCCCAGTCCCAGTTTCGGGACATCCACCAAACCTTGCACCTCCAGCAAGACCTGGGAAGCGAAACCATAAATCGCTGCGTCGAGATCACACAAAGTCATATTGAAAGATAACGAATGAAATCAGACGATTCAGTTTCTCATTTCTTGTGATTTTCGGGGGCTGACTGGCTAACCAAGAGCAAAGAATTCAGTGGTGAGAAAGATGGAGAAAAGCATCCGAAGCCAGCCAGCACGGGTGGTTAGCAATCCCTCTACACCCCGTATACCTTGACTGTAACCAGAAGGACCCTGTTGGGCATGCTCTGCTCTTGAAGATGACAACATCTCCAGAGGTGTTCACTAAATAAAAAACAGTTCACCTCATTTAAACGGATATTACAACATAGTGGAAAACAGCTAAAGGAGGCAGGGAAGGAAAAAAAGTTAAAAATAATGAGTTGCTCACAGCAAATTGCACCGGAGCTCAAAAGGTAGGTCCTGGGTGCAATACTGGAAGGTCCAGCTAAACTCCAGACCAGAAGAGAGATGAAATACCTTTAACTGTAGCACAAGGGTGTTACAGAAGCTTTTGGGAAGCTGCTATACACAGTCCATCCCGTTACTGGGTCTGGCCACTGCTCAGGGAAGTCCTGTGCTTGTATTTTCTCAGTGCACACCACAGCAGGTGAAACTTGCTTGTTGTTATGCCTTATGCCATTTTTTCTGTTTTGGTTCTCATCCATTAGAACAGTCATATATATGGGCTTTTACCTTTATTACATAAATTCCATCGTATCTTTTCATCTGGTATGCATTATTGGGGGGATATATATGAAGTACCATGTCCATTTAAAGTGCTGTAAAAGAGCTGTTTGAGCTCTCATTCCATTCCTACATATCTTTAAACAATTAAAACCAGTTGACGGTTCCATTTAAGAAAAGTAAGTGACAATGCAAAAATGTGCTTTTTGTTCTAAACAATTTAGCCACTGTTCAGATAAAAGACAACTGTATTATTTTTTTAAACTCAGTTTCTTAAAGGCAGAAGGGGGGGGTGATCAAACCCCGTGTGTTTCTGTTCACCTCTTTTTACTCCCTCCAGAAATTCAGAGTACAAGGGATCTGCTGACACCCAACCAAATTCAATGGGGGGGGGGGAGGCCCCAAAGACAATTAGGAAGGTGTGGAGTGACTCTAAGTGCCCTGAATAATGATGAGTCTGTGCCCAGAGCTCAGCAGAAAACCTCCATGGAGAAAAGATCTTACAATGGCTTCATGTGCAAAGAGAAGTTTCAGCTCCAGCTGACACCTCCCCAGACACCAAAGTCAGCACGGACCTACTGCAAAACCCACATTTAGGGAGCCCCAGTGCTGAGATCTGGTTTAATTATGTATTTTGGATGGCTGTGGATGAGCCCCAAATCACCTCCTGTTGACATGATGTGTTGCTGCTACCGTTCTCTTCTTCTCTAACCAGTGGAGCCCAGAGCAGAGCACCAGGCTCCTCTGACCCACCACCACGTGCTGCCATCACCCCGGCTGCCATAATTAGAAATGAAATCCCACAGATGAAGGAAAAGGCTGTTTTCTTTGGAGGGCCTGGAGCTGTGAAACACCAGAGCCCATCTGCATGACACAAACACACCATCTGTTACAGAATCCATACGTGCCATACTGTACATACAGGATTGCATTGACCGAGGAGGTAATACAAAAACACCTCATTGCTTTAGGTGTTTTCTCCTTCAGACAGGAGGGAAACACAACCTATAGGTTTGAAAAAAATGTATCTTCTACTCACCTCTCTTGTGCCAGTGTATTACACTATCTCTTACTGATCCTGCACTACCTCTGCAGAACTTCATCTGCTCGAGGCACAGGATAAATGGATTGATATCCTTATTTTCCCCCTCTTTGTACTTTTACATCACCTAAATCTCATGCTGAATGCAGCATTATTCACTTGGTTGGAGATTCTTCTACGGCAATTTTCCCAAGTGAATCTTATATTTATCTGGGATGCTATTCTGGAGGAAGGAAAAGCTATTATCCTCTTATGTACAAAAAGCCAACTGCAATGCTGAAATAGTCAAAATTTTTTCAAAGTGTGGATGCTCGATTTGAAATGCTCTGGGCCTAATACTCAGCATTTTTGTAAGAGTTCTGCTGTGATGCATGCTCAGCACATCAGTAAGTCTGATCTGGGTCTTAAGTTGTAGACAGAGAGCTAAGGCACGCACGGCGACTCGCCCAGGGAGAAGAGCTGTCTTACAGGATATCTCGGGCAAAAACTAGCACAGAAGCAGCTCTGTTTTTCTGCTTGCATTTCTCATCTCTTCCACTGCAAGGCCTTTTAACGATGCAAGATGTGCACCTTCCTTCCTACCTGCTCTGAGTGCCCTTGGCACTACCCGTCCCCTGCACTGAACCAGTAGGAGTCCTGAAGAGAGTCTGTGACCACACATCAGCAAGTAGCTACAGGAGCAGAGGAAGTTGTGAAAGCACCGTGCACCAGGCTTACACCAACCACCCAATGGCTACACGGGGCAAATGTCCCCAGCTCCTCTCTCCCCTTGAGCTTTATGGGTTCAATCCAATGGTCGGGGTCAGCTCATGGCTCTCCCCCTCGGAGGCAAACAGGGCTCCTCTCCTCCAACCTGCCATCTCTGTGCACAAAAGGGAATTTTACCCCATTACCAAAACCTGCTGAAATTAGGGGATAAGATGTATCTTCCTCGGGCATGATGGGCTTGAATGAAGGCTGAACAGGCACCTTCAGCTGTAGCCCCTGAAAACTCCAGGGAGCATCAGAAAACCCCTTTCCAGTTTCAACTCCTCGGACAGCTTTGTCTCTTGTGAGCTCCCAAGATCACCCTCTTTGTCTTCTCCCCATCACTGCCCAAAAAGCCTTTTTTCTGAGTGCTGTTACTGAAGGATGCGAGAAGAGAGCTGGCTCACCTAACAATCAGTGTCAGAGACTCCAGAATCATCATCATCAACAGGAATTGCACTTTCCAGTCTCAGGTCTCAGCCACGAGCATCGTCAAAGCAAATACACTTTTCAGATGCTGCCAAAATTTTAAACCATGGGCTCCCAAGCTCTTGCGCTTTTTGCAAGCTTAGAATTTAATCAAATTGGACAGATTCTCACACGGAGACCAAAAGGTATGTTCCAGCTGCCAGCGTCCCTCCCACCCTCAGCAACCCACTTGCCAAACGATACGCCCCTGCTTCAAAGTAGGAAAGCTGGAAGGTTATCAATGAAAAGTAAATTGTAAGAGTCTGACATGAGCAAAACAATGTAATTTCCTCCCCCTCTGTTTTTGCTAAAATTTGCCAAAATAATTCAGCCCTAGGCAGAATCTCAGCGTGGAAGAACACCAAACAACACAGTCTGATAAAGATATGAGCAACTACAACAGTTTTATATAATGGGAAATGTTAGGCAACCATGACTACAGCCATTGCCGCCAGCTCTGCCTATAGAGTTAAATGAGGGATATTTTAACACCACTATTAACACACCTCCTCTTCCCTCTCCCCCCTCTCCCCCCCCAAAAAAACTACAAGCGAGTCTGTAACATGAGTCATTATATCCTTGGCAGACGTTTTGATCGCAGAGTTGATGAAAGCGCCCGTCCCCGAACCTGTGTGTGAAAACCCTGGATGAATTAATCAAAACGTGCAGGAGCTTGTGACACCGATGTCTGAGCCTGCACATTTCCATCTGCAGTTGCGAGACTCCTGCCCGACACGACGTGACAGCTCTGGGGACTCGGGCTGCCAAATTTTCCTGCCGGTACCTCCTCGCACCCAGGGAAGAATCACAGAATCACAGAATCTTCTAGGTTGGAAGG
>BJBW01005918.1:16034-48970 GCA_004320125.1 Scolopax mira | reverse complement strand
GGGAATTTGGGAATGCACTGGGGCAGGAGGATGGACACAGCTTTGGCCGTGCACGGGGCCATCCATCCCCATCCATCCCAGGAGAAGGGGGAAAACAGTGTGAAATCCTCCCAACCACCTCAGCGGCGGGAATACCAGACCCCTTCCCCAAACTCCTCTCCCCTCCCTGCTTTTATAGACCCCAAAACCCTCACCCCAAGCTGGTGGGCTGCATCCAGGGGCTCGGAGGCAGAGGGGTTGCTGCAGGATGCCCCAACAGCAGGAAAAAAAAGAGCAAATACTCGACCGTGGAGCCCGGGACGCTGCCCCTCACCTGCCGTCAAGGGAATCCAAGCTCTTCTCCTTATGGGATGCCTCCAGTTTCTCACGGCCGTGCATGGGCTCAGGGCTCTTCAGGGGAGCTGCTTTTTCATGCATCAGGTTTGGCACTGCAAGGAGAAGCCCCAGAGGGGAAGGGAGAGAGGAAAGGGATGCCTTTCAGAGCTGCAAACCCATTCCCTTAACCCCCCCTCGGCACAGAGAGGCTGGTATCTCTGCTGCTCAAGGACAGCAAGAACGTTTCTGCCATTTCTCAAGTCACGCGGAGAGAAAAATCAAAAGGGCATTTCTTGCCAGGAACTCCCCAGCTCTGGTAACCGAGTGGCCAAAGCACAGCAGCTCCCTCCCCGCTGCCTCAGATAACATCCTCCAAAGCAGAGCCTCTCCTCCCCCAGAGATAGAGGTTGGGATGAGCAAAAGAATCACGGGTCTACAAAACTCCTGGGGGAGTGGGGACAGGGCCAGGGTCTGCTCCCCCAGGTGAGCAAAACACCACCTTCCCAGGGCAGAGCCCGTGCTGAAGGCACCACCTCCCTCCTTTAATTGCTTCTCTCTCATTACAGCCCGTTATTTACTATCACGAGTCTTATCAGAGGCGCTTATCGGGCGCGACAGGTAAAGTCAACACGCTCCCAGCGCTGCGCAGGGAGGGTTATCACCCGGCGGGGCAGAAAGGGGACGCTCCTGCCCTCGGCAAACCGCCACCGGAGATCGCCACGGCACCGAGAGCCAGAGCCCAGCACGACCCCCGGGGAGAGGTGCCCGGGCCGAGGTCGCTGGGTGCAGGCCGAGGCTGCTCAGAGCCACGATGCCACGGGCACAGCCACAAGCAGCCACCGGACCTCCGGAGAGGAAATTATTCCAGGGAAAAGAGCTCAGCTCCAACGGGCAGGGGGTGATGGCAGAGCAGGTGGGGGACAGGCGGGACACAGCAGGCAGGATGAGCACCAGCAGGCAGTGATGGATGGAGCTGGAGAGCGTCCCGGTGCCCGCAGGGACGATGCTGTGGCGGGGCAGCGGAGCCCAGGCAGAGAAGCCATCCCCCAAATAAAAAGAGGGGCTCTTTCACCACTCCACACTCCCCTATACACACCCCGCTCTCGCTCTGAAAGGAAATTCATTGAAATAATCCCCATGGACTCAGGGAGAGTCAGGATGGGGGTGCCACACTCCAATAGTGGTGCCCAAATGGCCTGAGAGTCAAAGCTGCCTGAGCCTTCCTTGTCCCTGCGGCCTCCAGGGTCCCCGTGCGATGAAGTTGGGATAAATCCCTCAAGACACAGCACGTACAGGCTGCAGGAAAACCCAAACACAAGTCGGGGGTTAGGACCATGCTGGGAACCAGCTCCCAGAGCCCTGCAGCTGGTGTTTTGCAAAGTAAACGAGGTGCCCACACAGCCCCCCAGCCCGAGCACCGCGGGGACAGGCCTGACACACCGAGGCTGTGGGGTGTGTTTTACCAGCTCAGGTCAAAGGCTGTAGCTGGATGGGAAAAGAGACTCAACCGACAAGAAGCACCAAAATAACATCCTTTGGCATCACACCAAAGGGCTTTTTCCCTGCCCAATTCCTTGGACACCCCACGCCTTCAGGACGGACAGCCCCGCTCCACAAAGACCCTCTGCCAGGTGACGCCATGGCACCCCAAAGCCAAAATTTGTGTCCTGGAGACACCAAAACCTTCCACCCGCTTCCCTCTATGCTGGAAAAGGGGCTCTGACCCACTCCGGAGCTCAGACCACTCCAGCTTCCCCCACGTCATTCCTTAAATCCCTGAGCAGTTGCACCACTTAATCCTGGTGAGCGGATTAATCCCTAACCGGGGCTGACACCAAGGGGCACCGAGCGGGGGGCAGGGAGAAGTGCCCCCTGCTCGAGGCAAGGGCGCTGAGAAACCCCCCCGAGGTCACCAAACGCACAGAAATCCCCTAAAACGATAAGAGCCAGAAGCTCGAGAGCACTTGGAAGCGCCAAATTGTCCTGCCCCAGTTTTCTCTCCCTCCTACAGTCAGTGCCAGGGACATGTCCCAGGTCAGAGAGTTCCCGGACACAGCGCTGGCACCGGGGGCTGCGAGGAGCATCCTCAGCCCCAGCAGAGACATCGCAGCCGCTGCCTCCTCTCCCCTCTCCAGAATCTTGGCTCCATCCCGGCTCCCAGATGTGGCAGGGATGGGGATCCGGGGTTTGGGAGCCTGGGAATGCTTCCAGAGCTGGCACAAGGTGGAAAACACCTTCTCGTGGCTCACATCATCACTCTCCTCCATGAATTTTTTTAAGCGGGAAACCGCTCCTGCTGGAAAATCACCTACCCAAGTGTCCCAAAGGACAAGCGAGGACAGTCGGAGCTCCCAAGAGACAGAGCGGGTGGGGACAGGAATTCCTGGGACAGGGAAAACATTGCTGGTGACCTGTTGTCCCCCTGCCCTCCCTACCGGGGCTGACACCCCCCTGCCTACCCAGACGGGCTCCCCCTGACCCCAGCTCCCTCCCGGGCGAAGGCAAAGCCTCTCCCTCCCTGAGGATCGGTATCTCCCGCCCTTACACAGCGCTGGGATCCGGCCCGGGAAACGCTCCGGTGTGCAAGTCCCTCCGGCGGCGTTGGGATTTTTTGTGCTGGATCCCTTTTCCCCACAGCCGGAGCAAGCGCCGGGGGAAGGAAGCGTGCAGCGGGGGCGGGAGAGAGCGAGCCAAGGATTTCGCCTCCCGAAAGAAAAATAAATAATAAATAAATAAATAAATAAGAGAGGAGGAGAGGCGGGAGGGGGGAGGCACTTGCGGCCGGGCTGCCTCGGCCCCGGAGAGCCCGGGCGGGATCCGGCGGGGCTGCCCTTGTTCCCGGCTCTCAAGGTCACTCGGGTCCCGTGTGCCGGCGCCTGGAGCGGAGCCGCCGCCGGGGATGCTGGAGGGACCGGCGGGTCCCCAGCGGCGCTGTCAGGAGAGAGGCGGGAGGTCGGGGAGAGGAGGAACAGGCCGGGCCCCCGGTGTCTCCCCTCACCGGTTCCCTCCCCGCGGGAGCGGCCGGGCTGAAGCGCCGAGGCCTCGGTGCCGGCCGGTCCCGGGATGGCTCCCGGCACCCGCGGTACGGGTCCGAACTGGGCGCCGCCACGAGGACCCCGCGCTACGGGCAGCGCCCGGCCCCGTCCTCCCCCCCCCCCCTCATAGCGGGGCGCTGGGCCCCCACCGAGCACTACCCGCACCGGGGCAGCGGCCGGAGCAGCCCCCGCGGCCCCTCCCGGACCTGCCCCCGAGCGGGGCGGCAGCGGCGGGACCCCCCCCGGCCGGTCCGTCCCCTCAGCGGGGGAGAGGGAGGGGGCAGACAGAGCTGCTCCCCTCAGAGCGCCCCCAGCCCCCCGGCCTACCCCCTCAGAGCCGCCTGGGGCAGGCCGGGCGCTGGGGCCGGGACTGGGCTCCCCGCCGACAGCGAGCGCTCCCCCCGCGGCTCCCACACGCCCCCCGGAACCCCCCAGAGCCCCCTCATCCGGTCCCCGGGAGCCCCCCCCCCCGGCCGGTCCGTCCCCTCAGTGTGAGGGGGCGGGAGGAGGCAGACAGAGCCGCTCCCCTCAGAGCGCGCTGTTTCCGCGCTCCCCTCAGAGCGCGGCGCCGCCGGGGGCAGGCCGGGACCGAGGGGAGGCCGGGACCGGGCTCCCCGTCGGCAGCGGGCGCGCCCCCCGCGATTCCCACCCACCCTCCGGCAGCCCCATAGCCCCTCCGCATCCCCTGCCCCGCTCCCCGGGACCCCCCGGTGCCGCCCCCGCCCCTACCTGCGCGGCGGCCCCGCGCTGCCCGGCGCCGGCGTGCCGCGCGCGCCCACCCTCCTCGCGGACACACGCCGATCGCCCATTGGCCGCCGGCCGGAAGGCCCCGCCCCCACCGCTCGTTCCCATTGGTTGCCACCGGCCTCAGCACCCCTCCCTACCCCGGCCGCCGCCGCGCCCCTCCTCACTGACAGGAGGGGGCGGAGTCAGAGCGGGGGGCGGACCCTATAAAGGAGGAACCGCCTCTTAAAGGAAGCGCGACCGCCCCGCTGCATCACGAGCGCCCCCCTCTCCCGCCTCCCGCCACGCCAAGGATCGGGGCAGACCGTCGGGTGCTTCAGCTTCTCTTTATTGATGGAGAGTCGTGCTCTGCCGCCCCAGGGGCCCGTGGGAGTGCAGGGCAGGGGAGGAGGGGGACACACACAACTACGAGAAGTGGGGGGGGGGGGGGGGGGGGGGGGGGTGAGGGGCTGCAGGGGGAGCAGGGGAAGCTTGGAGCACGATGGCAATGGAGCATCTTCTACCCCCAACCCAGACACACAACCAGCCTAGAGGGTCTGGAGTCACCATGGATTTGGTCTGTGGGGAGGGTGGGGGAGTAGTAGCTTCCCTAGAGTGAGGAGGGTGACGGGGGACAGCCACACACCACCTCTGCCCTGCCCCGTCACCTCAGCAGGGGACAGACATCACACCCCGAGGACAGGCACTACAGGCTACCAGGAACCTCCTACACTGACTCCGAGGGACAGCGGGGACAGGACTCCACTACAGGGAGAGGGTGGGTTGGTTTGTTTTTTTGTTTTTTTTTTTTAAAAAAACTAAACGCTTTCAAGTATTGGTTTTCTTTTTAGTGATTTAAGGTCTCTTCCCCCCGCTGCTGCTGCCGCGCTGGGTGGTGTTGAGCAACCTACATCCACGCTAGGGACAAGGACATCATCGCAAGCCATGGCTGGTCTAAGGCGAGGGGAGCGAGGGGAGGGGGGAAGGAAGGAAGGAAGGTGGTGGTCGCTGGTTGGCGTCGGGCCCTTCAGGGAACAGGCACCACACGCATGGTGTTGGTGTAGCCGGAGCCGGGGCGCCAGCCCGTCAGCACGATCACCAGGTCCCCACTCTTGAAGAACCCACGGGCTTTGCCTGGGAGAGAAGAGAGAGGTGTCAGAGGCAGGATGCCCTCAGCATAGGTGGGTAGGGGGCTTGTCACCCACTCCCTCTGTCACTGAGGTCCCACAGCAGGGAGTTGGTATCAGGACCCTGTCCCCTGCTACCCCACCCCATCTTGGGCCCTAGGACTCCACTGCCACACAGAGCCTGCAGGATAGGGGTTTGGAGTCACCCCACTCCCAGCTTCTCCCATCCCTCAGGAGCAATGACCATCCCGCTTTAAGCGCTTCTGCTCAGGTCCCACCAGAGCAGCATCACTCACCGACATTCATGCCCAGGTTCACACGAAGGTCCACATCCTCTGCCCAGGCGTCGTGGGCCGGTTCTTTGCACAGGACAGGGAAGATGCCCCGGTAGAGGTGGGCCTGGCGAGCCGTCTGGTCATTACGGGTCACGGCAATGATGGGAGCCCGCGGGCGGTACCGGGACACCAGGTGTGCTGACCTAGAAGGGAACCAGGATGGAGGTGAAGCACCACGTGCACAGCTACAGGGAGCACAAGTGACACCGAGGTCTATTTGTCAACCTGAAAGGCTCCACAAAAGCCTCTGGAGGGACACAGAGGGTGACCACAGGAGCCAAGCTCACCCAAGAGCTCCATGTTCTGCTGAATTCCCCCTTGGGCCATCACCAGAGGCTGTCCCTTGGTGATAGTCCCTACTCCAGTCTCGCCGTGACAATCCCCTTCCCTCCTAGTTTAGGAAGTGCCATCTGTGTGTTTTGGTGCCGAAAACAAGCCTTTATTTGTCCCCGTTGCTATGCTGAGGTGGCGAGGTGCCACGGATGCTGGCCTCTGCAAGCAGCCCTCAGCATCTCAATGGGGGTCCCTGCCAGTTCCCTCTGTTTGGAGGAGCTCCCAGGTTTATGGGATGGAAAGGACTACACAAAGCTTGCCAAGGAGGAAGCCATTTGCCTCCCGGCCACGTTCACCCGCTGAAGGCAGCAAACAGGCCGGTTCCTCCATACCAAGCTCTGCTCTGGCACCCAACAGGAAGCAAACTCAACCCAAGCCAAAATTTATACCAGGAAGTTGGGCACAGAGTCCTTAGAACAGGCAGCAAAACACCCTGGATGGGGACCAAGTTTTCCTTTTACCCCAGGGCACTGCTTCCAGAGGGCACCTGCGAATAAATGGAGATAGAAACAGCAAGGCCATGGCATTTACAGCTCCACGAGCGTGCTGGTATCTCCACTAGCTTTTGCAGCCTTGTTGAGAGGAGCTAAGCTCAGCAGTGCTGCTCAAAGCGGCAGTAGCGGTTTGCTGGAAGCACTCAGACACACGTGCCAGCTCTCAGACAAATCCTCCCACGCTGCCCAAGCAGCCCCCCAGGAGCTGCTCTGGGAGATCCAGGTACTCAAAAGGCCGTAACAGAATCCACAGCTAAAAATATTCAAATATCAGAGTTCAAATCTCTTTCAGAAAGGTCAAGTGTAAGGCCGGAACCTTTCACAAAGAAACATTAGAAGCATGAGGGTATCCAGAAACTCAGTGCTTAAGTCACTCCTCATCGCTGCAGAAAGTGGCCACTCCCAATCACTGTGAGCTGTAAATTCGGGTGAAGGATTCCCCAATGGTCCAGATCTTCAGGTAGACTGTGCCCAGTGCGTAGAATGGCATCTCTGCTGCTGCGCTATTTTTGTGCTCTGAATCCAGTGCAAGAAATTCACTTTTTTTTTCTTCCAGAAAGCAGTCTGAGACTTAAGGCCAGATCTGCTTGGAGGGTGGGCAGCCCCAGTTTCTCTGGATAGAAAAGCTGATCCGCAAAGGCTTCAGCTTCCTCTCCACAACCGGAAGAGCGAGTTTCTGCTCAGCAGTTGTCACAGTCTCTGGACAGGAATCCCAAACTATGGAGTTCCAGCGCGTCTGCGTTGCTGTCTCCCACCTGCAGCCGAGGCACCGAGCTCATGGAGAGCTGCTGGGGGCCTGCCTCTCCAGTGAGATTACTCACGGGCAAGCATGAGAGAGTTTGGAAGAGGAAATTTCCAATGCTTCCAGTTTCCCTGCCTATTAATTCCAGGCTAAGCCATCCCTCTTCGCCCCACAGTGGCTTTGGCAAGCAGGGCTGACACCCCAAAGGTTCAGCAAGGGACCTGTAGTCTGGATGCTACTATGAAAGGGCCAAATCCTCTATTAAAACAAACAAAAAAAAAAAACCAAACCAAAGCATTCTGCATCCACTGAGCTTCTGCCTTACTGTTAAACTGAGGATTTCTTGCCAAGAAGTTGGAATCGAAGCTGTAAGACTTTTTCCCTTGACTCTTCCAGCCAGCGCCGCTGGCAGTGCTGCTGGGAGCAGCAAGGGGAGGCGGGGCTGGAAGAGCTGGGGCCACACCAGCAGAGGAATTCGGAGACTATGGACGTGCAGGTGTTTGAGATGTCTGCCCATCTCCTGAGGAACTGGCATTGCAGGCAGGTGGCCTGGGCTCTCCATCGCCGCCAAGACCCGGGCTTCACCGTTACAGCCTTTCAAAGCCATCTTTTTGCTGGGCTCCTTCCCCCACCCTGTGAGGAAGCGGGCTTGACCTGAGGGAACCTGTCACCTCCTACCTTCCAGACTTGGTGAGGACAATAATGGCCCCGCTGCAGCACTTGAAGGACGCTTCCACAGCGCCAACAGCAGCAGCCTCGGTGGGGTCACAGTTGAGGGAAGTCAGACGCCGCAGTTCCTCAAACAACTGCCTGTGAAAGATGGCGGCTTCGGCCTCCCGGGCAATCTATAAGAGCAACACGCGTTCGGGAAGACAACACTCACGTCAGTCGCTCGGGGCAGCACAGGAGAAGGCGAGGTGCTCTATCGAGGTGTCACACAAATACCCTCAGGCTTTTTGAGTTAGCCAATTAGCAACCCCAGATTTCATTCAACGTGCTGGCCTTGCGCAACACTGAGCGGACCTTAGAGAGGAACCGCTCCGTTCTCGAGGGGTTTTATTTCCAAATTGGTGGCACCTCCCGAGTCACCTCACCCTGCCGAGCCCCCACTCGGGTGACACTCATGCCGACTGCCAGGCACTCTCGCTCTGCTCCTGCCTCCCTGCAGTCCCTCCCTGCCACAGGGAGGAGCTCGGCCAGGGCCGCAGCGGTTATGCCAGGCTGACACCGCAGCAGCGAGCCGCTCGCTAGACATTGCCGGTGTTAGAGAGATGGGAGCGTGTTTTCACTCGTGGAAACGACGGGCGCCGAGCCCCTTCTCTGAGCCCTACCTGCCGGACTCGGTCAGAACTATCAGGGCTGGAGCTAAGCACTTAAAAGAGGCCTCCACCGCGCCCGCTGCCATGGCATCGGCAGGGTCCCTGTTGTTAACATTGAGGCGTAAAATCTCTTCGAAGAGCTGACGGTGAAACATTGCGGCCTCGGCCTCCCGAGCAATCTGCAGGCCCCAGCAAGAGGGAAGGAGGAGAAAAGAGGTAAGAAAAGAAGGAAAGATACACCAGAGTCACATGAGGTCACGTTGTCATCGTAACGCATGCAGGAGGGTATTAAAGGTCAGGCTGTGAAACCCTCTTTGGCTCTCAGGTTGTGAGTGTGCTGAACACTGCCCAGCCTAATTAATGTGCCACCAGCAGGCCTGGTCCCCGGGCAGCATTTCAGAGGTGACATTCTCACCATATTTTGAAGTTATTTCAGAGCAGGCAAACATAGATTCCTTTTACAGGGACCAGAGCAAGCCAGCTCAGAGTTGTGGCTCACAATTTGTTGTGGCTGTTTTATTAGTTCCTTGTGAGAGTTTGATGCAATCTACCAGCCTGCAGTGGACCTTGCTGATGGTCCTGCTGCAATTCCTCAAGAAGAAATTTCTGTAGCTCCATGTCCCCCCGTTCATAATCCTCAATACAGCCCCACTGGAATTGTCTTCGTGGAGCCAAGATGCAAACAATGCACTTTCAGCATCACCCCTGAAGGCAGGAGACTGTGTCTCTCAGCCTCGTTACACTTAGTTTAACCTGAGAGCCAACAGAGTTTCACCTCCAAGTTCTGAACCAACTTCCCTTTCGGTAACAGAAAAAATAAGAAGGAACAAGTCTTCCTTAGGGGGTTGTCAGCAGATGCGTGTCAAGGTGTTTGTACAGAGCCAGACAAGAGGTGCAGAGGCACAACTGAGGGCTTTCTGGTCAGGCTGAGCATTTGCAGGCAGTTCAATGATTTATTTATCCCAGAACACTGGGAATCACATTTCAAGACAATTCTCATCTCACAAGGACTGTGTGAGCCCTTGACTACCCCATAAAGAAGGCTTGCAGAGACCAGAAAAGCATGCAAAAGGTTGATTGTCTTTTTAAAGACAATTTCATCCAGTTACTCCAGAAAGTGAGCAGCCACTCCATAAAGTGTGACAGGTGGATGCTTAAGCAGAGATTGAAGCGCCCTTATAGTGAAAGCTTTGGAGTTAGACACCTTCCAGATAAGAATTTTGCTACTCTAACATTAATGAATTATTTTATTATGTGATGCTAGGAATTATGTCCCTTATACTGATCTCACTTTAAGCCAAAATAGTTAAGTATCTTATGTCTAAAAATAACAGGACATATGGGACAGGCCGGAAGAGCGGTCCAGTGCCAACTCTGATCCTTCTATTACTCCTGGCTTTATGCTTGCCCTGAGATAAAACGGAAGTGTTTGCCTCAAAACACTTACTCCAAACACAAGAGCTGGCAGCCAGGCTGTTTATCTTCAGCTCCCAGTCCAAATGAGGGCAACTCTGTGTAAAGCACAGGGTGAACCCCATTTTGGAAGGGAGCGGGCATTCCCCAGGCATAGGGGAATCTGTGCACAGGGGTGTCTGCTGTGCCAGCAGCTGCAGAAGGGCACAGAGATGCTCAACCCCATGTCACAGCTGGCTTTACTCTCTGAGAAATGGCCAGAGGGTTTCCAGTGGGTAGGTGGGAGAAGATAGCAGGGTGGAGGTGGGAAGAAAGGAAAACTGGAGCAGGTATTTGAACCTCGGTCCCGTCATACAGCATGGCCAGGGTGGCACTCAAAGGAAACTGTGGGTCATGGACGGGAATTGGAAGAAAGCCCACTCCTGCAGGCAGGAAACGGCCAGCCCAATATTTGGAAGTCTTGCAACATGTGGCATTTTTGTCACAGAGATGCCAGCTACTGGAAAGCATGTTCATTTCTAGGAGGCTGGCTGGAAAGGGATCTCCAAGCCAAACCGCTGCTGGGACAGGTCAGGCACAGGACAGATCAAGTTTTTCTGAGGTGCAAGGACACTACACAGCACAGACCCCCATCATTCTCAGCATCAGTTTGCTGTCTGCACCTCACTACAGAGGAGCTTTACTTTTGAAATTTTACTTTTTATCCAAGAGCAGATAAACAAATATATAAACCCAAACCAATGCCAATTTCAGGCTGGGGCAAGGCATACAGGGGCTGCTCTTTACCAGAGGCAAAGTGCTCTCTCCCATTTCATACAGAAATATTCATCAGCTCTGGCCATGCTGCAGATATTCAGACTGTGGTTATTCAGGGCACTATTGCTGGGCAGGCCTTCTCTCAACTGACACCAGGTGAATTAGCTCAGGTGAAAGACCCTGACTTCAGAGGGATGTGCTCCTACCATCACAGAGCTGGCACCTCACTGCCTGGGCAACGTTTACATTAAATTAAGTGAATCTGTATCTGCTCTTCTGCACAGAGGGTTCAAACCTCGAGTATTTCTGGGGGGCCTGGCAGAGAGAGCACCACTATTCCCAGGTCTGCAGGAAGAAGGATCCTGAACTCAGGCTGCAGGTACAAAACACGCTGCCCAAGTCTAAGAATTAATGCCAGAAGGTAAACCCGGGCTAAGATTCGCTGCAGCAAGTTTCCAGCTCTTGGTAGACAGTCAACCCTCATGATTTCAGGGGTGAAACCTGAGGAAGAACCTTTTAGGTGCACCATTAGCATTCAGCCTGTAAACCAGCACTCACTGGTATTTTGTATTTGCCACATGCAAAATAACACCACTCCATATTGACCAGATAAGAGTTATTTCCTTAATGCACTGCAAAAAAACCCCACTAGCTGAGCTGGTTAATCTGTATAACTGAATTGCAAATTAAACTGTTGAGAGTTCTAACTGGTGAGAGTCATCACTGCTGTGATTCACAGCCCTGTTAACTGGGGGAGAAGCAACACTCATAGCTTCTCAACATCAGGCTTTTTATCAGCTGAAACTCGAACTGGGTGAACTCGAAGCAGAGCAGAGGTTTCTGGCAGTTCAGGCATGTAAAAATAGGGTGCTGTCAGTACTCGTGCAACAAACACCCCCAACACCAAGCACACCAGGTGCCAAATGCATCCGTGCTGTAAATCAGACTCACAAGCCTCCCCCGCACCCCTCCCAGGAGTCAGCCCCTACCTTTGGTTATCTACAGATAAACTGCTTAAGCAGCTCCTTCACCATGGAGAAGTTTAAGGCATTTAATATGCCAAAACAAATAGGGCATTTAGAGAAACTCATACCAAGGTAACAGCAAAAACCCCTTTACCCTGGCATAAACAGAAACGAATGAGAAATCTGAAGCTGTAGACTTCAGAGCACTGCAGAGCAGTTCTCAGCTCCACCCAACAGTAGTTTGGAGCACACCATGAGGTTTCAGGCCCTCAGGACCACACTAAGTAAAGAAACACCCCCAGTGTAAACGTAGAAGTGACTGCTTTGGGCTGCTGGGTGCTGCCACCTAGCACCAGAGACAATGAGATGTTCATCTGGCTCAGCTGAGGATTTTGGGCCCCAGAGGGGGTGCAGGACTCACAGCGTGCTGCATGCGGACGGCCTCCAGCGGGTAGTCCCCCTTGGCGGTCTCTCCGGAGAGCATGATGCAGTCTGCTCCATCCAGGACAGCGTTAGCCACATCGCTGCCCTCGGCGCGCGTCGGGCGAGGTTTCTTGATCATGCTCTCCAGCATCTGGAAGAACAAGACCAAAGAAATCAAGACCCCGCAGAAAGAACCAGCTCTTTTTTCACTACTGCACTTCAATATACATTATAGATGAGCTGCATCTTGTCTTCTGCCCTAAAACTCTGGGACAAAGCCTTCTCTCGTGGGTACAGTACAGAGAAAGGCCTGATCCCTAACCAGCTTTAAATTGAACCCATCTACCAGTGATAAAAACAACCCACTTTATTTTGCATCTTCTGTATTTACTCTTTTCCCAGGGAGATTTAACCCAGACAACATCACTGACACAATACTCTGACTTTCTGCGAGAAAACAACAGGTGATTGGGGAGGAGGATTGTAAACACAGTTTAGTGTTATGTGCTTGACAAGTACAACATCCACACTCAGATAGCACAGGCCTGAGGGGCAGCACCTTATCAAACATCCCTGAGATTCCTGCCCTGCTGCTGGAGGAGATCCAAACACAGCAAAAAACCTGGTTGATTGAAGGTGAGAACAGCAAGTCCGAGCTCTCACTCCCTCACTAACAAGGTCTCTCTCACTCTGCAGCATCTGAATCCCCTACTTGTGTGTCTCAGCCCAAGTGCTGCTTCAGAGATACCCTCACCCACAAGGTATTGGGATTAAATTTGTTCTTTGCCATTCACCCGTGGTTTTGTGGTTGTTCCTGTGCCCTGCCTGTGTCAGGTCACACACATTCCAACTTAAACTTTTCAGCCCAGGGCACTCGGAGCTCTTTGGAGCAGAGTACTGCATTAGACATCTTTATGGAAAGCTCAAATCCAGCCACATGTTCCCAAATTAGCATCCAGGAGTTTGGGTTTTTTTTTTTTTTAATCTAGAAACAGGTAAACAAGGTCTACACCAACCAAATTCATCTGCATCCAAGAGAAGATTTCAAACTCTTTATATAATATGTGCAGGCAAGTAAACTCAGAACAGCTAACACCACACCACACCTGCTCTGAATAAAGCAGAAAACAGGGCAGTTTTCCATGAGGTTAGCTCTTTCTACCTATTTCTCTAGAGGCCAGTAGATCTCCACACACCAAAGCCTGGCCAGCTCTTATCTTCCCCAGGTGCTCAACTTCCTCCCCACTGGGCAAACATCACTCATTTCCTCATCAAACACCACCTGAGGCAGCGGTTTAGTCACAATCCAGGAAGAGGAAGGAGCACATGTCACTGTAAATGCAGAACCGTGTCTATCTAGAGGAAGTTTTTGCTTCCACAGCCTGTGCACAGAGCAAGCACAGCCAGGAAACCAGTCTTCTCAGTGCCTGAGGTTTCCTGCTGGAACCAGCAAAGCTGAGCATCAGTTTTCCTCCTGTTAGACACAAATGTGCTGCTACAGGATGCCAAGGCAAAGTATAAGACATGTTTTTCCCTCAGAATTTCTTTCATCATTCCCAAAGGCTCACACACTCATGTTTTGAGGATTAAAGCCTTCAGCAGCCACACAAAAAGCCCTATAACACATCTTTAAAGTGCCTCATGATGAGCTAGGAGCAAAAACTCTTCACTTTGCTGTAGTGAAGGCCATCAAGCTGTAACAGCTCACACCCCACCAGGCTCCAGCAGTTACAAGCCAGCATTGAGTTTGGAGTACTGAGTACTGTACCTGAGTGGCACAGATGATGGGTTTGCCAGCCCTGTTGCAACGCCCAATCATCATCTTCTGGGCCAGGAAGACTTTTTCAGCGGGGATCTCGATTCCCAGGTCACCACGGGCCACCATAATGCCATCGCTAGCCTCCATGATCTCATCAAACCTGACAAGCAAGAGAAGAGGTTTGTTACCCAGTTTGTTCCCCAAAGCACCGTCCCATCCGTTCTGTCCTCCCGCTCTGAAAGGGAGCGTCACTCTGGAGCGCGACGCACAGCGACGCTGCTGGCACACAGCCTTTCCACCTGCCATCCTGCTCCCCTCCGACGCCCAGGATGGGGAAAGAAACACAAGATTGGGTGATAACACATAAAATGCTGCCTGAAGTTTTCTAAAGCAATACAAAGGCAGTTTGAGAGGAGCGTGAGTTGATCTGTGATATTTCAGTCCGATGGTTTGTCACAGACATGGTGATTCCCATGTGTTAGCTCACCAATCGGCATCCACAACGGACAGTTTGGCAAGTTTGAACAACTCCCACTGGCTACTAAGACTATTGCAGATTTTTTTTCAGGTATTCGAGGAGAGTTGTGTGCCACAGAGCACGCGGCAGTTACACAACCCTCTGTTCATATCACATGCACACGGCGCCGACAGCTTGCACTACCAGTAACTGCCTGTTACTGGACCAGTAACTGCCACTGCTGGCAAGCCAGGAGTCCTGGCTACAACACAAAGGAGCTGTGTTTTTCCCTTGATACAGGGTGACAAACCTGATATGTCACCTGCACCAAGCTCACCTGCGCACACCCTCATGGTTCTCAATCTTGCTGATGATCTTGATGTTCTTTCCCTTTTCCCCTAACACCTTCCTGACAGCGTGGACGTCAGCAGCTTTGCGGATGAAAGAAGCAAACACCATATCCACATTCTGCTCCACACCGAATTTTAGGTCCTGAATGTCCTTTTCAGAGACCGCAGGCAGGTCGACTGCTGCACCGGGCAGGTTGACTCCCTTCTTGCTGCCCAGCATGCCGCCGTTCTCGATCTCCGTCATGACATAGTCCTTGCCTGAAACAAATGTGTTCCCACGCTCAGTGTTTCCCAGAAATCTCCCCTCTGCCAGCTCCCACACCGCTCCCAGCCCGAGAACAGCAGCACCCACAGTGACCACACGCGATAAAAGGGCATTGCTATTATCTCTGTTGGGTTTATGCAAGACACAAACTTGCAATTTACCCATGGGAGCATAAGGGACCAGTTTGAAACCACATCTACACTGTCCTTGGACAAGATGCTATTCGTTCTGCCCAGGAGGAACAGTCCCAGGCTGGGACTGCCTCCCCAAAAAAAGCTTCCAGAATGTACACAGCAGCCTTGTCATAACCAAACTGAGCCCCCCCGAAAGCCTCCCTCTCCCTACATACTCTGGAATTAGAGGCAATACCTTGAGGCTAAAGTGGTTTAGGCAACACTATAAAGGAAGTATTGTAGGGATAAGGTTAGGCCCATATTACCAGTTAAAGCTAGTTCTGCCTCTAACCACAAAACTCAGGGTCCAAGCTGTAAAACTAGTTAAATACTACAGTAAAAGTATGAATTTGTCTGGCTGAACAGGCTTTCATCATGAGAACTGGTTTGCATTCACCTTTGAAGAGGGGTTTTAAATGACAGTCTAGTGAAATCCAGCTGAAGGGAGTTTTTGGAAACTTGCTACCCTTGAAGGAGAGGAAGTTTTGCGCAAAGACTCACTACGGCATTAAAAGCCACCTCCTCCTCTTTTTGATACACAACTGCAAGTTAAAACATTGTTACTGAAGGGAAAGCTCAAGTACGTTCTTGGAAAAAAACCCCAAATAATCATAGCCCGAACAGTTGTTACACACCTTTCTCCTTAACCAGCAAGGAAATCAGACCATCATCCACGTAGATTTTGCTGCCAACTTCTACAACCTTGATGAGATTCTTGTAGTCCACCCACAGCGTGTTCTCATCGCAGTTCTCCATGAAGGCATTATCCAGGGTCACTTTGAGCGCTGCCCCCTTCTTCAGCTCCACTTCTGCTGTGCCACTCTGGGTGTCAAAACACACACTTCAGCAAAACCAGTAAAAAAACCAGCACACAACCACCTCCCAGCCTGCAACAGTTCATCAAAGCTTTTGGTAGCTGGTCTGTAACCTCATTTCCTAGAGACCTTTTTTGTTTGGAAAAGACCACAGGCATTACACAATGTCTAGTCTCATGCAGTAAAAGAAGTGGGAGGAAAAAAGAAAATAAAAAAAGAATTACTTACTCCCTTAATGAGTCCAGTTCTAATTTCAGGTCCCTTGGTATCCAGTGCAATAGCCACAGGTCGGTAGGTGATGGGATCAGAGGCAAAACTCTCTGTAGCTTCTCGCACGTTCTTAATTGTGCCCTCATGATACTGGCAAGGAAGAGAGATGGAAACATTCTGTCCCTTTCTACTCCATACCTTATAAAAAAGACCACTATGCACCCAAACGTTGCCCAAGCTGACAGCTCTGCTCTCACATCATGGAGGAGACAGGCCACGCACTCAGCCAAAGTGATTTTGCATCGGGACACACACATGCCCTTTGAGGATGGCCCACTGACCAGCAGGCCTTTAGGAGGGATGTTTCTGAAGGCTTTGCTGAACATCTGCTTGTTCAGTGTGGCATGGAAAGACTCCTGACTCCCAGAAGAATGTCACAGCTAAGTGACTGCCAGCCATGGCTGTTCTCTTCCTCCCCACAGAGCATGGGAGGATGCTGCTCTCCATACAACTGACTGACCCACAGACTTCTAGCCTGGCCCCTCTTATCAGTCCCACAGGTGAGTGCAGACAGGCAAGCTTTTTATAGCTCTTTGGCTTAAATTTACCCTAAAGATAAAGAATTTTCTAAGAGCACATTATCCATCTAAATATTTACATTTTATTTCAAGAGCCAAAGCAATCACAGACACGAGACTCCATTTTGTGTATGCTGCCAATTTCAGGACAGAGTTCTGTAGGGAATCCCCCATCACAACTACCTCAAACGAGCTTCAGGTGTCCAGCAGATCAGTTTACTTTACTTGCTTAAACAACATTAAGAGATAACTGACTGCACATTGTGTAACACTTGACAGACTTTTGCAGATAAGAAATACCCTTTCCCCCCCCTCCATGCCCCACAGGGCATTTGACCTGACTCACCTGGAAACACCTGGCTCACCCCATGCCACCCACCTGCCTCGACGACCCACAGACACCAACTGTGGCATCACAGGGACCGTAATCCAGCACCAGGAACGTGGGGCTGGGAAAACCTGTGCTAAAGTTCGTGTGCATGCCCTTGACCAGAGGTACACCCACAACTCTTCAGAGCAGGAAAAATTGGATTTACTAATCAAGCATGGAAGCTTGAACGGGCGTAGTACAGGAAACTCGCCTGAATGGTGTTATTACGTTTATCTGGTCCCAGTCACCTGGGATTTATATTGTTTTTAGTTTGATACTGGTGACTAACTGGCTCCTAGGGAGTCCAATTTCCTGAAGAGTTACATATGCAGAATGGGAATGCCAGCAGAGCTGGAAGTAAAAGCCATTTTCTTTCTCCATAAAAGCGCTGCAGCCAGGTGCCGGGGCAGCGCTGTCGAAGTTGAAGCCTTGTTAAATGCTTTAGGGTGGATGCAAGAACCAAAGTGCTTACAAATGAAAATGGGGCTTCACTGTAAACGGGGAGTATTTTGGAAGGAGGGGACTGGCTATGGCTGACAGCCAGAACTCAACAGCAGATGACAGCAAGACCAGCCTCTGCTGTAATCCAACCTCATCTGTACGAAATGTGCAATTAGACCTTACCCAAGGCAGAAAGCCACAGTCCCCTCCTCGACCTCAGCTAACAAGTAGGGAAACCACAGCAGCAGCTCTGCTGGGCAGTAACAGTGTGAAAATTCCCAGTTTCAGCCTGGCCACCAGCTCCCTGCTGAGCCACCAAGCCACAACATTTGGCTACTTATTCCACACTACCCTTTTTTCAGGTGGATTTTGCCACCTGCAGCCCCTGCACCAACGCCATCCCTTGGTATTTAGTCAAGGTCTGGCAGTTCTCTGCAGTTAACCATCAGACCTTCTGATTCTGACGTTGCCCTTTGGCCTTTAAAGGCCATGAGGGTGAGAGGCCAAGCTGTTACACACTGCGAGGGTCACGGTTCAGTAAGTAAAGCCACCTACAGCTGCTGCTGGCCACCGCCTGACATTTTGAAAGCTGGAGGGCAGCCAAGGTAAAAAAAAAAAAAGAAAACGACCCTCAGCAAGAAGGCTCAGGGTGGCATTCTAGGCAACCTGGCATGGGATCCTCAGCTCCTCCACTACCGCTGAGGATCTCATCTATTTATATCAGTAAGAGCTCATCTGCCACCAACAGTGTCGATTTCTTTTGACCTTATTCCTTTAAGCACCACCTCCCCAGTAGCGTGGTGAGAACCTCCTGAGTGCCAGGAGCCCAACCAGAGCAGGTGGTTAGCCAAGCAAACCCAGGAGTCCAATTCTTTCAATTATGCACGGTAATTACTTCAAATCACTAACAGTTCTCTTCTGAGACCAGGTTATTCATTGATTGCCTGTTTGCAGAACCCCCAGCAGCAAAACAAGCGGCGAGATGGGACAACTGATACTTTGTTCTGCCCCAGAGGTGTGCAGCAAAACAGGAATAAATGTTTTTGGCTTCTGCTATGAACTGAGAAGCAGCAGCTTTGTGCAGTGAATGGCAGAACCAAGGCATATCATGGCAAGAAGAGCTGGCACACCAGTGCCAACTGTCACTTACCTGGCTCTCGGGTACAGAGAAAGGTGTGGAACCGATTGGAACTGCTTTCCAAAGGGCTCACAGAGCACACCTGGATGTTGTCAGCAATTACACAGGCTCAATATGTACAACCAGCATGTCTGCCCCAAAAGCATAGCCTTCCCACACCAAAGCCAGTCTGGACTGAGTTGGATTTCCCTCCTCCATGAGGGAGAGGGTCAGCAGACACAGGCAGCCCACTGGGGCTTTATCAGCTCAGATCCTACCCTTACCTCATGGGTGCCATGAGAGAAGTTGAGGCGGGCAACATTCATTCCAGATTTAATCATTTCCTTCAGCTTCTCCACCGAGCGGGAGGCCGGGCCTAGGAGAAGGAAACGGTTTGAATATGAACTTTGTAAAAATAATGAGAGAACCCACACACATCAGGCTGTTTCATGTCGGGGAGAAAAGGCATAATGGATAAAGGCTTGCTCAGCGCTGAAGCAGGTCTCTCTACAGGAGCAGAGATTGTTTTAACTTGCCTTGAGGAGCACGGCAGAACCCGACCAGTTCCCATTTGCCCAGCTACTGGCTTCACTCCTAGCAGTAACACGGGCTAGGCAGACGTGGGAAAGCCACATTCTTTCAACAGACAAGGGCAGCCCTGGCAAGGGATGAAAGCTGAAACCTTCCCACAATTTCCCTAACAAGTTTCACCAACGCAGGGCTTCTCAGCTGTGATTCTCTCCTATCTATAGCCATCGCCTACCGATGGTGCAGATGATGCCAGTGTTTCTTGCGATGGTTGGCTCCGAGTCGATGTCCAAGCGGCACATGTGCTCCAGGAAGGTGTCTGCCATGGCAGCGTGCAGCTGCTGGGTCTGGATGAAAGCGGTCCCTGCATCGTGGTGCTTCGACATCGTCACTGGAATCTTGTGTCTGGAAGAGACGAAAGCGGTGCCAGGTTTAGGAATCACTCAGACTTGCTCATCAGGCAGAGACACCAACACACCCACGTGATGAATATGGAGGTAACAAGAAAGCTGCTAGTGGGTCAGACTATCTTTATGTTCCTACTTGAGAATCTTAAGATACAGGCAAGACATGTCATCCCCCACATACACCACCCAGAGCTCACCTGCCATCTATGCAGATGTTCCCTTCATAGCTTCTCTTCATTGCCAGTCTTCCCTTGGAGCTACACAACGCAACAAAATTCAAGCACTTGAGTGCGCAGGCAGAGATCCTGCCTCCTCCCTCCCAACTCTCCAGCCATTTCTCCTCCAGGCCTCCACTGCCTTTCCCACCGCAACCGGGGCAGCTCGGCCCTAGCGTGACTGCAGATACACTCTGCCACAGGCCATCTGCTGCCCAGAAACACCTCATCACAGCAAATCCACCTAAGCTTAAAACTCATCCTGTAAGGCTGTACAAGCGAGTAGGCTTGAGCTGATTGAACACCACCTTGCCACAGAATATATAAAAGACTGAAGATTTCTTTAATATACTCTAGGTCCCTCTACAAGCAGAGGTTGTACAGGTCTCCCCTGTGCCCTGCATTCCACCTCACCCAGGGGAGCAGAAAACCACAAGGTTTAAAAACAGTTTTTTGGTTTTGTCTTTTTTTTTAATTATTATTTATTTTGGATAAAAACACCTCTTGGAACTTGGGCTGCTTGCCTCTACAGGACTAGATCATCCTCACAACAGCAGCAACAGCCTGCAATCCCAAGAGGAAGCTGAACTGAAGCTTAACAGCCTGCTGGGATGGGAGGACACTCATTTCCCAGCAGCACTGGTGCCCCCAGGCATTTCTAATTGCACACCCTAGGGTGCACAGCAATAATTTCATTTTCAAGCAGCAACTAACAGCCATTTGTCCTCCTTGGCCTGCCCAGGCTAGATTGTGAACATTCAAAAAGCTTCCAGTAAAAGAGTGATGTAAGGTGGCTACCAGCACAGGCAAATCACTAGTCAAACTTCAAATAGCAGATTTGAGTTCACACTTCATGCCATGGGCAGGCAAGGGATGTTACAAGCAGGCTGCTCCTTCAGCATCTCACCTATAAGAAATGCCTTTAGCACAGCATTTGTAGAAACAAGGGCTGCTGCTCAGCTAAAGGCAGGGATAGAGCAGGGGGGTTGTTTTGTCTGCTCTGCTCCCCCCCAAAAAAATTTTAAAAAAAACCAAAAAACACTAAATGGTGTTAGCTGCACACACCAGCTGAGTCTGCACATTCAGCTTTGATACAGAGGAACTAATAAACCCAAAAGCTTCGTCCAAGCAAGCGAGGCTGACCAGAAATAAGCCATGCCTCTAAGATATAGGCAAGGGAGATGCCCTGCCAGCTTGCCATGTGCCTGCTGGGTGCCGCAGAGGCTCTGCTAGCCCCAACGCTCCTCCCCTTGGCCACTTCTGCTCTGCAGACCATCCCCACGTACGTGCAGATCGTGCGGATCCTCTTGCAGGCAGCCCTGACTCACCACCGCCTGGCTCCCCATGCGGCGTAAAGGAGTTAGGCCAGCAGAAAAAAAAAAAAAAGAAAAAAAAAACCAACAAAAAACATAATTTGTCCTGGCAAAGCCTCCTTTCCCTCAGCTCTGCCAGAAGCTGCTGATTCACCGGAGTCGGTACAAGAAGGTCTGCCCACATAAAAAGCCCGACAAAGTCCCACTATTATATGAAAACTCACTGGTCAGCCCTGAAACACTGTGTTTTAGCCCTCTAACACTTGCTGCTGCATCCTCTGACACTTGCAGAGCAGCATCGGCTTCTCCAGATGCCAAAAAAAACAACAAACCACCTTTTCTGGGAAAGCACCTCCACACACAGACCGGCGAGTGGGTCTGAGCAGCTTCTGGGAATGAGAGCGACATGAAACAAGGGGATCCCGAGGGGGAAACTGCACCCGCAGCATGACTTGAAAGTTTTTAAAAACAGACAGGTGAGAGCTCTCCCCATCTCCTGGCAATCCCCCACCCACTCAAGTCCTTTGCAAATACAATTTTAAACCCCCTTAAAGTCTTTCTAAATATATAAAAGGAAAGAAGAGTTAAGTTCCCTGTCAGAATCCCTTTTGTAAGATTTTCCAGCAGTTCAGTGAGCTCAGGAAAATTAACAAGTCACTGTGACCTTGTCCAGGGGCGAGAGCAGAAACGCAGCAGCCAGAAAGTACCCCAAATACCCATCTGCCCCACAGCACGGTGCCCTGCCACCAACAGCTTCACCTTTTTTTTTTTATTTTTGTTTAAACTTCCTCCTGCCTCCCACTACCACCTCTCTACAAAGCACAGACTGAATTCTACTGGAAGGACCGGTCTTCTAAATATAACAGGAATGTCTGGCATTTCCCACTACCCCAGGCTTGCTTTTTAAAAAAATCAACAGAGGAGCAAAGACTTCAAGGACACACAGAGACACTGAGCACTCAGTCTGGGCTGAGCAAGGGAGGGGAGTAAGTGATCTCTGACAAAGTCTCAATGTTTCCAGCACTGAATAAATCCAAATTCCTTCCTCAGGGCATCACGAGTAAATACCCAATTTTATTACTTGGGCTGCCTGTGCTTCAGGCAGGGCATCCGAAGATATCTGGTAACTCCCCAGCTCTTGAAGATTCTAGAAAGAGCTGTTTGAGGTCAGGACAACCGGTTATGCAGTAGCGAGGTGACTAAGTCCAGCAGCTCATCCCTGCAGCCGGCTGGAGGAGAAACCTTAAATCCACAGCACCTCCGGATCTGCCCTCCGGGAAGGTGAAAGAAGAGGCAGCAGCAATCCCCACCCCAGCACTTCCCACTCCGGGCCAAGCCCCTGCTGTTATCAGAGACAAAGGGAAGTGGAAATTGCAGTGAGGGGGCCTGGAAGGGACTGTCCCCAGGCAGGACCAGCATTAACCACTTGCCACACCAGACAAAGATGTTTTACTGCCTGTAAAAGTTGCAGGCTCGCAGCAGCTCAGCTTTTATTACCTCTGCATGGGTCAGCCTGGCTTACACAATCTCATCACGCTGCAGAACAAGGCTGCTCATGTCCAGTGTCCCTGGCCAGAGGCAGAAATGGTTTGAGTTAGCACTTACATTTGAGAAGGGCAGTTATGAAACTGGGCAGGCCTTCAGATTCCCAAAAAAAGCCTAGAAAAACATCAGCTTTATTCGTTCCAGAAGCTAAAGGGGCTCAAAAACAACAACAACAACCAAAAAAAAGGCAACTCTGCAGCAAAGCAGACTGTTAATGCAGCTCATCAACTCCTCTTGCAGGGAGGGAGGACAACGTGCTCCCCCACGGGTGGCTGCTGCAGGAAGTGGCATCATGCTGTTATGTAAGTACAAGATGGCCACCCCAAAATGCCACCTCCTTTCTGCAGGGCTGGAGAGCACCCAGAAGCCACCACCTGCTCCCGGGGCTGGCTGATGCTATCCTCCAGCAGCGAGATGCAGGAGGAGAAACCCACCACTCCATAATGGGTTTTCAGCAAAGGAGTTATAGGGGCTGAGAAAGTCAGGCACCAGGTAACGCCCTTGCCTGCAGACAGATTAACCTTGCCTTAGCTGAACCTGTCCTCCCCGGAGGGCAGGGGCACACAGGAGGCTGAGCAAAAAATAAAATAAAATCAAGCTAGTAGAGGTGACGAGCACCAGGTATTTGGTGACAGAAAGCCTTATCTGGAGGATATTTGCAGTGCAGGCACACCTACCACCTTAACCTTTGGGCACGTTGCTCCAACAGAGGACAAGGGGCCTCTCAGCCTGGCCCCACACCAGCAGAAACCACCCAGCTGCCTTCAAGGGAGTTGAAAGATTTTTTTTTTTCCATTATAAAAGAACATTTGGATTGATTTTTTTTTTTTTTTTTTTGTAATTATTATTATTTACTCTTAAATATAACTCTGGGTGGATGTATAGATCCCTCACAGCTGCATGTCCATCCCCAGGAGGCCACAAGGTACTGCAGCCTCATGCGGTACGTGCCATCCATCACCACCCGCTGCAGCACCACCATCCTCCATCCGCGGCAGATAAAGGGCGAGCACGTGGTCCAGTAGCCTGGGAAACCTTCTGTCGGCATCAAATTAAATTAGCAGCTCAGCACGTGGAAAGGGAATTAGCCCTGGCGTTGGATCACCCCCAGCTAAGGCCAAGAAATTAAGATTTCTTTGTAAAATTTACGACTTCGGGGCGGGTAAAGAAGTTTTGAGGTCACGGGCAGCACTGCAGCTCGTTATCTAGTGAAAGTAAGTTTCTCGGCAGGGTTTGGCTGGCAAAAGTCCCCGGTGCACACACGTGGCTGGGAGCAGAGCTTCCTGCTCGGCAGAGGAAGCCTTCCTCAACCTGGTGATGGCTTGGAAAAGAGCTGGCATCAACAAGATCCATTAGTCCAAACTCTTAACTTCCCCTAAATTAGCCCAAATTCTCCTTTATCAATGGGATGCAGAGCAGAAAATTATGTGCCTGGGAATGCTTTTTGGTTTTTTTGTTTGTTTTTTTTTTAATTAAGCACTGATGGTTGCACAACGAAGCTTGAAGTTTCCCTGGAGGTGACCAAGTACTCGAAAAAAAACCTTTTCGCCACCCAATTTTTGGGCTAAGGCAAGTCAGGATGAGCGGCAGCCCTTCCCGGGGAAGTCAAGCCATTCACATCCCAAACCCCACCGTGAGACACTGATTTCTGTTTAACCTGGGCCCCACCGATAACCACCCGCCTTATCGGAACAAAGCCGGTTTTCAGAGGTTGCCGTCTACTCCTAATTAATCTGAGGAGACAGTGGGGAGACTGCCATTGTCCGCCGACAAAAGCCCTATTCATGCCCAGCCGAGAGGGCTTAAACACGGTTTTTTTGTGGTTTTTTTTTTCACAGTTCGAGAGACCATCCCATTCAATCGGGCGTGCCGGGACTGGCGGGATTACGGCAGGAGATTAATTGCTAAGGGGCCTCCTCCTCCGGGGGATGGATAAAGGAGGCTGCAGTATCACCAGCCCATGAGAGGCACCATGAGGGCCGGCACGGCGAGGGACACGCACACACACACGCACACGCACACGCACACACACACGCACACACCGGCGAGGCCTCCCCGCCTGACTCACCCTCCCAGCCGGCTCCGGGATGGCGTAACCGCTACACCGCGCCCCTTTTCCGTTACCCGCTCTCACCCACCGGCATTCCCCTCCCCAAATCCCCGTCCCGCCGAGGCGATCCCCCCGCACCCCCACCTTCCCAGGGTGCACCGCGCCCCTCAGCCGCTCCCTCAGGGAGACCCGCGCCCGCCCTGAAGGAACGGATGGCGGTTAAAGCGGGAAGGGAGGGCGACGGACACATCGTCTCGCTCTCCCCCAACGGCCGCCCGCTGGCCCTCAGGCCGCCGTTACCTGCTGCTACTACTACTGACGCTGCTGCTGCTACCGCCCCCCGTCTTCTCCGAGTGCCGCCGCTCCTCTGCACGCCGCCCCACCCGCCCCGGCAAGGTGATCCCGGCCGGCTCTGCCGAAGCACCGCCCCCCTCTCTCGCATCGCGGATCCCTCCGCCTGGCCCAGCCCCGCCTCGTTGTAGGCAGCGGGACTCCTTTCTCCGGCGGATGCGCATAGACGCAGAGGGAAAGCAGAGTGCTGCGACACGCACGCGCCCGAGCGGCCAATAAGGCGGCAGCGCACCCGCCCCGCACGCGGGCGGAGAGTGGCCGCCGCCTTAAAGGGACCGCGCCCCGGCCCGCACCGCCCCAATTAAAGGTGCCGTCTCTCATCATCCCCCCAACAGCCCCGCGGTGCTGGGCCATTGGGGTGGCGTGGGAGCGTTCCCAGCCTCCTCCCGCACCTGCTGACCCGGAACTGGGGACACGACTGGGTGCTCTGCCCGGGGACACTGGGGACACCGTGCTGAGACCATGGGGACCCTGCCTGGGCTGGGGACACTGAACTGGGGACTTTAGGAACCCAATGTGGATGCTCTGCGCTGGGCCCATGGGGACACTGTTCTGGGGACACCATGCAGAGACCATGGAGATACCAGGCTAGACATGTTGGGGACTCTGTCCTAGGAGCATGGTCTTTTCTGGGGACATTGCGGGACCCATCACAGCTGCTCTGAACTAGGACAATGATGACCCTGTGAGGGGGACACTGAGGCCCAAAGGTGGACACTGCAGTGGGACCACGGGGACACTGTGTTGGATCTCTGGGGACACCAAGCTGGAGATGTTTGGGACCCTGGGCTGGGGACACCGGGGACCCTGTGATGGCGATATTGGGGACCCCATGCTGGGACCATGGGGACACCGTGCCAGCTGTGTAGGGACCCAAAATGGCCATCCTGTGACAATGTCATGGAGACTCTGTACTGGGAACTCTGTGATGGGGACTGTGTAGACCCTGTCATGGGGATCCATGGTGACCATGGGCTGGGGGCACTTGGACCCCCATGCTGGAGGACCCTATCCTAAGACCATGGGGACCTTTCTGGGGACATTGGGAACCCTATGATGGGGACATTGGAGACCCTGTGATGGAGACACGGTGCTGGGAACACTGGAGATGCAATATGGATGCTGTACTCTGGGGCCATGGTGACACTGTGCTGGGGACACCATACTAAGACCATGGTGGCACCAGGCTGGAGATGCGGACAGTGGGGACACAATGCTGGAGACACTGGTGACTCTGTCCTAGGACCATGGGGACCTTTTCTGGTGACATTAGATAGATGGTCTGCACTGGGACCATGGTGACCCTGTGCTGGGGACACTGGAGATACTGTCCTAGGACCATGGGGACATTGTGCCAACCATGTGGGGACCCGCCATGGCCACCCTACGGGGGACCCAGTACTGGGGACCCTGTCTTTTGACCATGGGGACCTTTTCTGGGGACATTGGGCGGATGGTGCACACTGGGACCATGGTGACCCTGTGCTGGGGACACTGGACACCATGTCCTAGGACCATGGGGACCTTTCTGGGGACACTGGGTGGATGGTTCTCACTGGGCCCATGGTGACCCTGTGCTGGGGACACCGGGGACCCTCAGACACCGTTGGGTGCCCGTTGCCCACCCGAGGGGGTCCCAGAGCGCGGGGGGTGGTGGGAGGGGTGGGGGTCCCCACGGGTGACGTCAGCCTCGGCGTTGCCGGGTGACGGCGGCGGCCGGGGCGCGCGGCGGGGCCTGACGTCACGGCGCGATGGCCGCCCGCCCGCCCGGCAGCATGGAGGCGGCGGCAGGCCCGGCCCCGCGCCGCTGAGATGGTGAGGGGGGGACGCGGCGGCCGGGGGGACACGGGGGGACGGGGACACCCTCCCGACACCGCCCGGCGCGGGGACCGGCCCCGGGGGCGGCGGGACGGGGCGGGCGGCGGGGACGGGCCTGGGCGGGAGGCGGCGGCGGCGGCGGCGGGAGGTGGGGCCGGGCCGGGCCGGGCCGCGGCGGCCTCCGGTGTCCCCCGCTGTCCCCGTGTCCCCCGGCGAGGGGCTGACGGGGGGGGTCGTCTGTCCCGGTCTATCGTTCCTCCGCCCCGCGATCGGCCGAGGCCACACGGCGGCTCCTGCGCGGCCCCCACTGGCTGTTCCCATCCCCTGTCCCCATCCCCTGTCCCCATCCCCTGTCCCGATACACTGTCCCCATCCCCTGTCCCCATCCCTTGTCCCCATCCCTTGTCCCCATCCGCTGTCCCGATACACTGTCCCCATCCACTGTCCCCATCCCCTGTCCCGATCCACTGTCCCCATCCCCTGTCCCCATCCACTGTCCCCATCCTGTTCCTCCATCCCGCTGTCCCCATCCTGTTGTCCCCATCTCACTCCTACATCCTGCTGCCCCACAAAATGCTCCCCCCTCAATCTGCTCCCCCCTCAGCCTGCTCTCTTACCCCCCCTTCTCCCCCCATCCTGCAGCCCCCAACTCACTGCCCCCCAACCTTCTCCCCCATCTCATTCCCCCTCGAACTGCTCGCCACAAATCACTCCTCACAATCTGCTCCCTCCAACCCTCTCCCTGCAGTCTCCCCCCCTCCCCTAACTTTCTCCCCCATTCCCTCTTCCCCATTCGTGCTGCCCCACAACCTTCTGACCCCCGCCTAATCCACTGCCCCCCAACCCTCTGCCCCCCAGGACCTCAAGGGCCAGTACTGGACGGACGATGACTCCGATGGGGACAATGAGTCCGAGGAGTTCCTCTACGGCGTCCAGGTAAGCGCTGGGGGGGCTGGGACCCATGGGTGCCATGGCGGGGAGTGTGGGGGGAAGGGCTCGGGGCCCCCCAGCCTGCGCCCTGTCCTGGGTGCGGGGCTGCAGTGGGGCTGTGGGTGGTGACGGTGCCACGGGGTGCTGTGCCACAGGGGACCTGCGCCGCCGACCTGTACCGTCACCCGCAGCTGGACGCCGACATCGAGGCCGTGAAGGAGATCTACAGCGAGAATGCCGTGGCCGTCAGGTGGGCGCACCCCACGCACCACCCCACGCCCGGGCATGCCACCCTTGGGGCACCCAGACTTGTCATCCCTGAGCAGCTGGCCCTGGCATCCCTGGGCACCTGGCTGTGCCATCCCTGGGCACCTGGCTGTGCTGTCCCCACAGCACCTGGCTGTGGCATCACTGGGCCACCCTGCCATGGCGGTCCTGGACACTCAGCTGTGCCATCCCTTTGGCATCACCAGACACCGAGCCGTGGCATCCTTGGGCACTCAGCTGTGCCATCCCCAGCCACCTGGCCATGGGCACCTGCCTCTGGCATCCCAAGGCACTTGGCCCTGACATCTTGGGGCACCCAGCTGTGGCATCCCTTGGGACATCCATCTCTTCCATCCCTGGGCCACCTGGCTGGGCCACTGCAGGGCACCCAACTCTGCCATCCTTGGGCCACCTGGCTGTGGCATCCCTGGGCATCCAGCTATGCCATCTCTAGGGCACTCAGCCATGCCATCCCAGGCCACCTAGCTGTGCCATCCTCAGACCACCCAGCTGTGCCATCCCTGGGTCCCCTGCTGGGCCACTGCCGAGGCACCTGACCCTGGCAACCCGGGGGGTCCTGGCTGTGCCATCCCTGGGCACCCATCCCTGATCCGAGTGCTCTCCCCGCACTGTCCCAGTCTCGGGGGGTACCCTGGGAGCCACCCATGCCCTTCACCACCCCACGAGCCTGCCCGCCCCAGCTCGGTGCCAACCAGGTGCCAACCTCACCCTGTCCCCCCCACGGCCCCCGTGTCTTCACAGGGAGTACGGGACCATCGACGATGTGGACATCGACCTCCACGTGAACATCAGCTTCCTCGATGTGAGTCCCCGGGGTGCCCCTGGCGGCGTTGGCACGGGGAGGGTCAGGAGAGCCAGGGGAGGGTCCCCAAATTTCCCTCCCCACTCGGGGGTCCCTGTGGCCGTGCCAGACGACGGCTCTCCCTCGGCAGGAGGAGGTGGCGACGGCCTGGAAGGTGCTGCGGACGGAGCCCATCGTCCTCCGCCTGCGCTTCTCCCTCTCCCAGTACCTCGATGGCCCCGGTGAGTGGGGACGGGCAGGACACGGTGTCCCCCACGTGCCCTCGGAAGGGGGACGGGGACAGCAGTGGCACCATCGGCTTGTCCTCTCTCTCTGCAGAACCGTCCATCGAGGTTTTCCAGCCATCCAACAAGGAGGGCTTTGGGCTGGGTCTGCAGCTGAAGAAGTAAGAGCCAAAACACAACAGGCACCCAAGGGTGGTGGGTGAGGTGGGCGGTGGGGTCACCGTTTTGCCCCCAAACTGGCCAGGTGTCCCCATGCCACCCCCTTGACGGTGATAGTCTCACCATTGGTTTTGGGTGGGGAAGAGGAAGAGCTGGGTGATGTGGACCACCCGAGCGCCGGGCTCAGTGGGCACCAGAGCACCCATGGGTGCTGGCACCCAGCTCGGCCACCCGTGCCACCTCTCTGCCAGGATCCTGGGCATGTTCACGTCCCAGCAATGGAAACACCTCAGCAATGATTTCCTGAAGACCCAGCAGGAGAAGCGGCACAGTTGGTTCAAGACGAGTGGCACCATCAAGAAGTTCCGTGCTGGCCTCAGCATCTTCTCCCCCATCCCCAAGTAAGACCCCAACGGTGTCCCCAGGGGACCAGCCCTCTCTCCCCTGGGTGGCACCATGCCTCAGTTTCCCTACTTGCCCCTCGGGCGCAGCTGCTCCCAACCAGAGCCCGAGGAGATGAAGGTTGCTCCCAAAAAACCAGCTGAAGGGTGAATTTGGCGCTGGGTGAGGCAGGAGCAGGGGACGGTGGCAAAGCTCAGCGGGTCTCTGTGCCCGCAGGTCTCCCAGCTTCCCCGTCATCCAAGACTCGGTGCTGAAGGGCAAACTGGGCATCCCCGAGCCTCGTGTCAACCGCCTGATGAACCGCTCCGTCTCCTGCACGGTGAAGAACCCCAAGGTGGAGGTTTTCGGCTACCCCCCCCCCAGCACCCAGGCAGGTGTCGCCCCCTTCAACATCCTGGTGGGTGCCTCCCCGCCTCGGGGTTTGCTTTCCTTTCCCTTCCGGGACTCCCGGGGGCTGCCGCGGGGTCCGGTCGCTTGTTGTGGGGTGGTGGGACCTCCTCGGGGCGGTGGGACCTCCTGGGGGTTGGTGGGGGGAGCCCCTGCAGGGTTTTGTCCCCTTTGCCTTGTCCCCAGCACCCTCGGGTGGGCAAGCTGGCCCTGGGGTCCTGCGGGGTTTTGCTCCCCCTCTTGGTGCCACGTCCCCGGGAGGGTGTTGGTGTGTTTGGGGGTGGCGCCGTGGTGAGGGTGGGTTTTTGGGGGGGTGGCGCCAGGTGGAGGTGGGGGCGCGTGGGGGAAAGGGGATAACGCAGCTGGATCCGCTCCGGCTCCGGCGCAGGTCGGCGGCCACTGCAAGAACGTCCCTACGCTGGAGTATGGCTTCCTCGTCCAGGTGACTGTCCCTTGTCCCCCTCAACTGCCCCACATCCCCTTCCGCCCCAGCCCACTGCCCGGAGCATCCTCCCCACTGCCCCACATCCCCCTTATCCCCATCCCACTGCCCCACATGCCTTCAGCCCCATCCCACTGCCCCACATCCCCCTTATCCCCATCCCACTGCCCCACATCCCCCTTATCCCCACCCCACTGTCCCACATGCCTTCAGCCCCATCCCACTGCCCCACTTCCCCCTTATCCCCATCCCCACTGTCCGGACCATCTTCCCTACTGCCCCACATCCCCCTTATCCCCATCCCCACTGCCCGGAGCATCTTCCCCACTGCCCCACATCCCTCTCAGCCCTATTCCACTGCCCAGAGAGCATCTCCCCGAGTGCCGTGGCCACCGCAGGGGCTGACTCCCACCATCCTCTTCCTCAGATCATGAAGTACGCGGAGCAGCGCATCCCGACGCTCAACGAGTACTGTGTGGTGTGTGACGAGCAGCACGTCTTCCAGAACGGCTCCATGCTCAAGGTGAGGGGACAAGGTGCAGACGGGCACAGACTGTCACCTGGGGTCACCGTCCCCAACCTTCCTCACGGCTCCTGTCCCCTCTGCAGCCGGCGGTGTGCACCCGGGAGCTCTGTGTCTTCTCCTTCTACACCCTGGGCGTCATGTCTGGCGCGGCAGAGGAGGTGGCCACAGGCGCTGAGGTAGGGATGTGCGTGGTGGGTGGCCACGCTCTCCCCTTGGGGTGCTGTCCCTTCACCCCCCGCTCTGTCTCCAAGGTGGTGGACCTGCTGGTGGCCATGTGCCGCGCTGCGCTGGAGTCTCCCCGCAAGAGCATCATCTTTGAGCCTTACCCTTCCGTGGTGGACCCCAACGACCCCAAAACGCTTGCCTTCAACCCCAAGGTAAGCCCTGGAGGGGCAATGCTGCCCCATGCCAGGGGTCAGTGGGGCTAGAGGGAGCTCCGAGGACCCCTCCATGATCACCCCTCTCCTTCCTCACATGCAGAAGAAGAACTATGAGCGGCTGCAGAAGGCCCTGGACAGCGTGATGTCCATCCGGGAGATGACCCAGGTACGCTGGTGGGGCACCACAGCACCCATGGCCCCACCATGGTGTGGGATTCTTCACCGGGGGTGGCATTTTGGTGCCAATCTCCATTCTCCTGCGGTTGGGTGGGTGCTGAGGGACCCAGCTGCACCCCTTCTTTCCTCTGCCAGGGGTCCTACCTGGAGATCAAGAAGCAGATGGACAAGCTGGACCCCTTGGCCCATCCCCTCCTGCAGTGGTAAGGCTGAGGGTGCTGCGGCCCCGTCCTGCTGCCCTCCATCCCTCCCCGCTGCCCTCTGTCCCTTCCTGCTGCCCCCAGTGCCCCTGCCTGACCTTCCTTCTCCTCTTCCTCTTCCCAAGGATAATCTCCAGCAACAGATCCCACATCGTCAAGCTGCCCCTCAGCAGGGTAAGGGGCTTGGCTGGGCTCCAGGTGGGGTCTGGGATGGAGGGGATGGAACGCGGGATGTGGGATGGAGGGGATGGGATGCAGGATGTAGGGTCTGGGAGGTGGCACGTAGGATATGGAAGGTGGGATGCAGGGTATGGGATGAAGGATATTTGAGATGGGATGTGGGATATGAAGGTGGGATGTAGGGTGTGGGATGGGGTGCGGGATGTGGGGTGGAGGATGCGGGATGAGGGATATAAGGGTCTGGGATGGAGGATGCAGCCTTTGGGATGGGGTCTGCAGCCTGGGAGGCGGGACATGGGATCTGGGATGCAGGATATTTGATGTGGGATGGGGTACAAGAGATGGGGGTTGCCACCCTTCCTCCTGGCAAGGGCTGGGACGGGCACAGGGCCAGGCTGCCGTGCATGATCTCTGTCTGTCTGTCTGTCTGTCTGTCTGTCTGTCCTCTCTCCCCGCCGGCGCTGCCTTTGCTCTTCCCTTTCCCCTGGTAGCAGCTGAAGTTCATGCACACCTCCCACCAGTTCCTCCTGCTCAGCAGCCCCCCGGCCAAGGAAGCCCGGTTCCGCACCGCCAAGAAGCTCTACGGCAGCACCTTCGCTTTCCAGTGAGTTACTGGGGGGCGGTGGGAGCCCCCCCACCCTGAAGGGGTGTGCCTTTGCTGGGGGGGGAGGGAGGGGGGGCTGATGTGGGGCTGGCTTTTTTTCCAGCGGCTCTCACATTGAGAACTGGCACTCCATCCTCCGCAACGGGCTGGTCAACGCTTCCTACACCAAACTGCAGGTAACGCTGCCCTGCGCCACGGCCGGCCCCGGGGCAGCCAGGGACGGGGGGCAGGCAGGGCCGGGGGGGCAGGCAGGGAGGGATGGGGGGCAGGCAGGGATGGGGGGCAGGCAGCTGGAGATGTGCTGTCTGCAGAGGCCGGGCTGCCTCCGCCACCGTGCCCGAGCTTGTCGGGGTGACCCCGCGTGGCTCACCCCGGTGTTTCCCCGCAAGCTGCACGGAGCAGCCTATGGCAAGGGCATCTATCTGAGCCCCATCTCCAGTATTTCCTTTGGATACTCAGGTAAGAGGCTGCCCGTTCCTGCCCGTTCCTGCCC
>BJBW01005918.1:0-15902 GCA_004320125.1 Scolopax mira | reverse complement strand
GCTCTGAAAGGCGCTGTGCCCACTTCTGGGGGGGCGGGGGGTGTTCCCAGGGTTTGGGAGCACCCGGAGCGAGGGGCTGTCCCTGTCTGTGGCACGCTGTCCCCACCTCACCCCCGGGAGGTGGCTGGGGGTGACGGGCACCGCCTCATTCTCCGCAGGGATGGGAAAAGGGCAGCACCGGATGCCTTCGAAGGATGAGCTGGTGCAGAGGTACAACCGGATGAACACCATCCCCCAGGTGAGGCGCCGGGGGACACCACGGGGAGGGGGGGACGACGGGGGTGGGGAGGGGGCAGCCCAGCAGTAACGCCGCTTGCTCCCCCCACAGACCCGCTCCATCCAGTCCCGCTTCCTCCAGAGCCGCAACCTCAACTGCATCGCGCTTTGCGAAGGTGCGAGGACACGGGGGGGGGCATACATCGGGGAGGGGGGGACACGGACACGGGCTGTGCCCAGCGGGGACCCCCCTCTGACAGCCCCTTCCCCCACAGTCATCACCTCCAAGGACCTGCAGAAACACGGCAACATCTGGGTCTGCCCCGTCTCGGACCACGTCTGCACCCGCTTCTTCTTTGTGTGAGTCCCAGCCTGCGCCCACCTCCTTGGGACCCCCCCAGCCCCGGGACACCCCCCCTTAAACTCCCCCCTCCCTTCTCCCCTCCCAGGTACGAAGACGGCCAAGTGGGAGACGCCAATATCAATACTCAGGACCCCAAAATCCAGAAGGAGATCATGCGTGTGATCGGGACTCAGGTGTACACAAACTGAGCGGGGGTGGCGGCGGGGACCCCCCCTGGGAACCCCTCCCACCAAGAGCCGAGAGAAGACCCTGGGTGAGGTTGGGGAAGGACGAGTGGGTTTCCAGCCCCCCCGGGCAGGGCAGAGATGGGGGCTGACACCATGTACATAGGTGTCAAGCATCCAAGTGAGCTCCGGGCAGGTTTAGCGGTCCCTTGTTCCCTCCCCGTCCTGTCCCCCAGTGTCCCCCCACCCTGTGGCAGCGTGGAGAAGGAGCTGTGGGGAGGGGGGGTGTGGAGGGAGGGGGCAGGGGAGGGCTGGTGTGGCTGTTGGCTGCCCCTCCTGGCGTTGGCAGCAACGGCGTTTTTATCGATGATGAGAAACCGAAGCAAAAAAAAACCAAAAAAAACAAAAAAAAAGAAAAATCAAGAAAACAAACCCAAAAAACACCCCCCTCCCAAAAAAAAAAAAAGAGAGAAAAAGGACTTTTTGTTGGTATAAAGTATTTAAACGATCTGGGGGTGCGGGAAGGGGAGGGGACGGGGCAGCAGGGAAGGGAGGGAGGTCGTGGGAAAGGGGTTATCATAGAATCACAGAATGGTTTGGGTGGGAAGGGACCTTAAAGCCCCCCCAGTGCCACCCCCTGCCCTGGGCAGGGACACCTCCCACCACACCAGGTTGCTCCAAGCCCCCTCCAACCTGCCCTTGAACCCCTCCAGGGATGGGGCAGCCACAGCTTCTCTGGGCAACCTGTCCCAGTGTCTCACCACCCTCACACCAAAGCATTTCTTTCTGGTGTCTAATCTCAATCTCCCCTCTTCGAATTTAAAACCATTGCCCCTTGTCCTGTCCCTGCACCTCCTGACACAGAGTCCCTCCCCAGCTCTCCTGGAGCCCCTTCAGATATTGAAAGGCCGTTATAAGGTCTCCCCGGAGCCTTCTCTTCTCCAGGCTGAACCCCCCCAGCTCTCTCAGCCTGTCCTCAGAGGAGAGGTGCCAGCCATTCTCCACCCAACCTGTATTTGTGCCTGGAATTGCCACCTCCCAGGTGCAGGACCCTGCCCTTGGCCTGGTTGAACTTGATGAGGTTTGCACGAACCCACCTCTCCAGCCTGTCCAGGTCCCTCTGGATGCCATCCCTTCCCTCCACCGTGTCCACCGCACCACCCAGTTTGGTGTCATCGGCAACTTGCTGAGTGTGCACCCCACCCCAGTGTCCATGTCACTGAACAGCACTGGTCCCAGTACGGACCCCTGAGGAACACCACTGGTCACCAACTGGCCATTGAGCCATTGACCACAACCCTTTGAGTGGGACCATCCAGCCAGCTCCTTACCCACCGTGTGGGTTATGGGGAATTGCTGGGATTTGGGGCTGTGGGAGGGAATCCCACCCACCACCGCTCCCACCGCGGCACCGGGATGGTGCCTCGGGGATGGGACCACACCGGGGACACCGGAGCAGCCCTGGGGGCTCAGGGTGGGGACCCCCGGGGTGGGAGGGGGGCTGGGTGGGCACCGAGGTGTCACCAAGCCAGGGCAGTAGAGCTCCTGCTGGGAGCTCCTGCAGCAACAGCCCGGAGCCTCCCAGGGACACGGGAGGGCCCTCACCAGGGGTTGAAGCATCCGAGCGACTGAAAATAATACAAAAATAAATAAATCCCCCAAAACAGGCCTTCACTGCCCCACTGAAGATGTGGGCGCTGGTTTTAACTGGGATTTCTAAAAAAAAAAAGCTGAGTATCAGCTTAAAACTCAAATATCCTGGTTTGGGTCCAGTCACGGGCTGAGACCCGACGGGCTCATTGCACTGGTAGACTCTCTCTTGCCATCACCTCTGCCGTGACAGAGGGATCCCTGACATCTCTCCAGAAGCTGCTCCGTGTCCCCAGAGGCCACCCAAGCCCCAGTGGCAGAGGAATCACCAGGCAAGCAGCTGTCCCCACGCCACCCACCCCATTTTTTGGTTAAATTTGTGGGTTTGGGGTTGTTCCCCCCCCCAAAAAAATAGAAAAATAAATCAAGACACCTTCCCGTGATCACCACAGTCGTGGCCACCAAGGGCCATCCCAGGGACACACCGATGTCCTCCAGAAGCTCCTCCATGGCTGGGAAGGAACGGGCAAAGCGCAGGGGCTGGCTCTGGAGGGGAAGGCCTCCCGAAAAACTGTTAATTCCTGGAAAAAAAGCAAAAGAAAAAGAGAGGCCCCGACTCCCCTCCCGGCTTCACCAAATTCCCAGGGGAGGCTTCATCCCGGCCGGAGCTGAGCTGGTCAAAAAGGGGTCTCGTTTCTCGGGGGGAATTTGGGGAGAGGGAGGCGGCAGCGATTGCTCCAAAGAACCAACCAAGGTGACGATTTTGACAAAATAAGTTTATTTCGCTTTGCTTCATTTCTGCCGAAACCTCACATTTTTTCTTTCTTTTTTTTTTTTTTTAATTTTTTTTTTTTGGCTGAAAAAAAAAAAAAAAAAAAGAAAAAAAATCCCCATAAAACCCACCGAAAAAAACCCCCAAAGAACCGCGTCGCTTCGCCCTCTCCCGAAGGCGACCGAGGGGGCTCTTTTCCACCACACGGACTCCCCCGCTCTCGGCTGCGGGGCTGGGGGAGCCACCACAGTCCCCCCCCCCCCCCCCCCCCCCCCCAAAAAAAACAAACCACCCCCCCCTCGCATCCCTTGCTCCCCAGCCATGAATTGGCTCCCCCCAAAACTGAGCCCTTGAGCCCCGCGAATCGGCCCCCCAAAACGAGCCCTCTAAGGAAACGCTCGCAGCTCCCAACGCCCGAGGATTTTCTCAACCTTCTTCATTTCTGCTTTGTTTTTGTTGTTGTTGTTTTGTTTTTCTGTTGGTGTGTTGTTTTTGTTTTGTTTTAGTTTTTTTTAATCTTCTTTCCCGTTTCTTGTTTCTTTTTTTTTTTTTTTTGTGTGTGTGTGTGTTTTGTTTTTGTTGGTTTTTTGTTGTTTTTTTTTTTTAAATTAATTTATTTATAGATATATTTAAAAAAAGCAATAGTCCTTTGGTCCCTAAACTCTAAGGAATGATATGACTCTGAAACAAGTAATCCTATGTCCCTGTGCCAGTGACGAGCAGGGGGAGGCGCGTGTCCCGCTGCCCTGCTCCATGGGATATATATATATATATACTTATTTATATATATCTTCTATAAGTCCAACATCCTTTGATCCTTTTTTGTTTCGTTTCGTTTTGTTTTTTTATCCCCGATGTGGGGGAAAAAAGAAAATCTCTCCATTTTCCTTTCTCCAAACAAGCATCCTCCAGGTGAAGCGCCCGAGGCTGGTCCCGTCCCACCGGCTTTGGTTTATAAGAATCCGTTTGGAGCCTCTTTTTTTTTTTCCTCGTTTCTCCTGGGAAATCGGTAGCAGCAAATGAGTGCTTTTAAAAAAAAAAAAAAAAAATAATAAAAAGAACAACAACAAAGGTAGATTGTATCCCTGCTGCCCGGGGCTGTCGTCCTTTCTCCTGGCAAGGGATTGGGTGAGTCCCGGCCCGTGGCCGGCGGCAAATCTCAGCCCCGGCGCCGCATCCCTCTCCTCCTTCCTCGTCTTCCTCGCTCTCCTCATCCCCCTCAAGCAACAAACAAGACCGGTTTGGAAAAAATACCAAAAAAGAAAAGAAAAGCTACGACCAGAATGGCTCTCTTCTTCGCTGTTTTCTCCACCGCCACCACCTCCTCCTCTTCTTCTTCCTCCTCCTCCTCCTCCTCCTCCTCCTCCTCCTCCGGGTTGTGTTGCAAAGAAAGAGAGTTACGGGTTTGGAAACTGCACTTGGGGAAGGGGAAAGTCGTCAGACACCACGGGACACCCGACCTGCAACACAGGGAAGGGGCTGTTAGTCCCAGTCCTGGGAGGGACAGGGAGAGAGACAGAGGGAAGGAGAGAGAGAGGGGGGAAGGGAAGGATGGAAAGGGATGGAGAGAGGGGTGGAAAGAGGGACAGGGAGAGGAGGGACAGAAGGATGGGAAGAGGGACAGGGAGAGGGATGGGAAGAAGGAGGGAGGGCCAGGGAGAGGGATGGAGGGAAGGATGGAAAGAGGGATGGGAAGGCAGATGGAGGGAAGAAGAGAGGGAAGGATGGAGGGAGGGACAGGGAAAGGGACTGGAAGAGGGAGGGACCAGGAGAGAGACAGGGAGAGGATGGAGGGACAGACGGAGGGAAGAATGAAAAGAGAGATGAAGGGAAGGATGGAGGGGGGACAGGGAGAAGGATGGAGGGAAGGATGGGGAGAGGGATGAAGGGAAGGATGGAGAGAGGGATGGGAAGTCGGATGGAGGGAAGGATGGAGAGAAGGACAGGAAGAGGGATGGAGGGAGGGACTGTGAGAGAGACGGGGAGAGGGATGGAGGGAGGGATGGAAAGAGGGATGGGAAGATGGATGGAAGGAAGGATGGGGAGAGGGACCCAAATCCCAGTTTGAAGCACACACACACACACACACACAGACACACAGACACTCCCAGGCCCAGAGCTCCCTGCACACACTTGAGGACATTTCTGGAGAAACCACAGCACCTCCCACGCTTCAGGTGAGCCAGGTCCCCTGGGGCACGGCAGGCCCCCTCCCCCTTGCCCCCTGTACCTCTCCGCAGGGCCAGGACGAGCAGGGTCAGTAGGGTCTGTTGGCATCTTTCGGCCGCTTTAGCTGGACTTTTAGCCTCTTCATGCCGATCTGGAAGCCGTTCATGGCCTGAATGGCTGCCTGAGCGCTCGTCGGATTGTCAAAACTGACGAAACCTGAGGACGAGGTGACAGAGGAGTTTGTCACTCTGAACATCACAGGCTGCCACCTTCAGCTGAGGCATGGAAACCCCGTGGGCTGCTCCTGCAGGAAGCCTCAGGTGGAGCCCCACGCTGGGGGGCTGGGAGAGGGGGATCATGGGGTAACAGTACAGCCCCGGTGATGGACTGATGGCATCTCTGGGGACACCAAGGTCTGCAGGGACAGGATCTGTGGGGACACCAGCATAAGACAGGGTCTGTGGGGACACCCAAGGTCTGCAGGAACAGGGTCTGTAGGGACACCAGCACAGGGACACTGGAGGTGATGGGATTTGTGGGATCCCTTGGGTAAAACAGTCTCTCAAAGCAGCAGAGACTGCAGGGACACCAAGGTGGTTTGTGGTCTTCTGGAACACCTGGGTGACAGTGTCTGCAAAGAAACTGAGGTGATGGAACCTCCAGAGTCACTGGGGTGACAGGGTCCATGAGGACACCAAGGTGGCAGGGTCTAAGGGGACACCAAGGTAGGCATGTCTGTGGAGATACCAGGGCAATGGGGGCTAGAGACACAAGGATTTGTGGGGCCACCAAGATGATACAGGCTACAGGGACATTGTGGTGACAGGTCTGCAGGCCAGAGTGTTCTGGTGGCAGCGGTGACACTGAGTCACGTGAGCAGACATGGAAGTAGCAGGCGGTGACCAGCCCTTCCTGGCAGGCACATGGGGATGTGCACTGAGCTGAGGACATGGGGGACAGCGTAAGGGGGGACACCAGCAGGGTGTGCCCTTCTGTCCTGGCACAGTGTGGGACAAAAAACTGCCCTTTGGCTCTGGGACAGACAGCTGTGTCGCTTTGGTCACCCATTGGTGCTGGCCAAGCCAGACCCCTGAACTGGGTCAACAAGGAGAGCTGGACCCTTGAACTGGAGACACTGGGGAGAGCTGGACCCTTGAGCTGGGAATGTCAAGGAGAACCAGAACCCCTGACCTGGGGACATTGGGGACAGCTGGGTCATCGGGGAGAGCTGAACCCCTGAACTGGGACATCTGGGAAAGCCCAAGCCTGAAGTGGGATGTCTGGGAGAGCCACACACCAGGACTTACCAAAGCATTTACTCTGGTTGGTGGCACGGTCCACAAAGACTTTGGCAGAGATGACATTGCCAAAAGGCAAGAACATCTGCGTGAGCTCCGCGTCCCCGAACTCCTGGGGCAGGTGATAAATAAACAGGTTACAGCCTTCGGGACCTGGGTGACACACAAAGGACAGCCACACATCAGCCGCAAGGCGGGGGGGGGGGGTGGGGTGTCACCCCGAGGTTGGGGGGTGAGGAAGCAAGGAGCCACCGGCCCCGTGGCAGGGTGCCCCCCCCCACCCCCCTCACCTTCTCGCTGCTGCTGCGGGATGATGGGCGCTTGCTGGGGGAAGGCTTGGCTGATGGGCGCGTAGGCGGTGGGATACGCTGCTGGAGGAGAGGAACGTGGAGCTGAGACCCCAACACCCACCCTGCTCCCCACACAGCCCTGGGAAGGGTTGGGGACAGGCATGTCCCCCGCTGCCACCTCCGGCAGACGTGCTTCTCCTGCCCTGGAGCTGCTGGCTCTGCCGTTCCCACCCCTGGTCTCCCGGGATGCAGGAATGGTCTCAAGGTTGAAGAAAGCCAGCACATTTGGTTGGAAAAATCCTACAATTTGGGGTCTAAAACTTGATTTTCTGTTCAAAATCACCACCATTAGTGCCCCTAATTAAATGACTGCCAGGCTCGATGTACTTCCATAGGATGCTTTGACTCCTTTCTCTCCGTGTCCCATCTCCCTTGGGCCACACAACGAACACCTGAGGATTTTTGATGTTTTGGTGCCTCCACGGGTATCTCTACCAGCAGGCTGTCACGGCAGCAGCATCCAGCATGGAGCCAGCTCTCTGTCACTCCCCCAGACCTCGTCCCCTCTCCTGGGTACAGCCACCAGCTCTTCCCCATGGAGTGATCTCAGCCCAGGGGGTGTTAAAACTCACTTTCCTCCACGCAAAATTTGCACGGAGGGATGTGCGGGGGAGCACATCCATGTTGGTGGGGACAAAGGGATGGTGCTCTGTATCAGCCTCACCCCGGAGCTCCTCTGTCCCCCGACATTCACCACAATAATCGGTGCCCAAGCACGCTGCTCTCAGTCCTGTGATTCAACTCCAGGGTGACATTTCCCCCCCTCCCCAAAATTAAATAATGAGGAAAGAGTAGGGAGAAAAGTGCAAAGGGAAGTTTGAGACCTGCATAGTGCTGCATGCCCGCGTAGGCTTGCTGGAGGGGATCTGCCACCGTGGGGCTTTGAGCTGGGAAGAGAAAAAGAAGGGAACAGGAAGAGAGAATAAGCAGGAGAAACCCCGGGGGGAGCAGTTCCCGTGGGAGGGGGCTCTCGGCCAAGCACCACCATGGAGGGGCCGCTCCTCGCCCTCACAAAGGTGGCCATGCTACGGGAGGGGGGATTTCGGCAGGGATCTGCTCATTGGCCTGTCCCCGGTGTGTGCAGCCCCCCCCCCAGGGTCCTGCCATGTGAACCCAGCGTGCGTCCCCAGCCCGGGGGGCAGGTGGGGGAGCCCCCCCCTCCCCTGGAGGGGGGTAACTACCTGGGTAGGGGTGGATGCCGTTGGTGTAGATGGTCTCGGAGGCGGGCTGCCCGTTGGTCTGGGGCGGCAGCGGGCTGAAGCCGTTCACCCCGATGGGGGTGGCGATGCTGGGCACGGGTGCCGTGCTGATGCCGGGGGGGGTGCTCGTACCTGAGGGAGGGAGGCGTCAGCGCTGGCAGCCCCCCGCCGAGGACGTCGAGCAGGATGGGGTTGGGGGGGGGGCTAAAAGGAGAAGGGGTTGTACCTGAAGAGGGGGTGAGGGGGGCGGCCACCAGCCCGCTGACGTTGAAGGCGGCCATTTGCTGCATCTGGGCGGCGGCGATGGCAGCCATGGGGTTCAGGCAGGTCCCCTGCGCGGCCGCCATCAGGGCCGCCTGCTGCTGCATGATCTTAAGGAAAGAAAAGGGGGGGGAAAGGGGCAAGCAAGCGACAGGCAGAGAGAAGGGGGGGAGAGGGGAGGATAAATTAGCATTCCCCCTTTGCACCCACACACGGGGGCTCAGAGGGATAAATGCCACCCGCTGCCAGACCCGGGGACAGGAGGAGGCCTCAGTGATGCTAAAAAAGGGATGGCCGTGCCCTCCAGCCATGTCACACTCACTCGGAGGGAGTGACACCCCCTGTCATGCCCCAAAATGGGGACACAGCAACCCCGATGGGCATCCATAGGCACTGGCACTAGTACAATCCCAGACAAGCTTTCACAGGCAAAACCAGGCCCCCCCCCCCTTCAACCTCAGGGCTCCCTAAAACGCTCCCCCAGGTCCCAGCTGGTGCCAGCTCCTACCGCTTGCGTGTAGGCCCCGTAGGCGCCGAACTGGATGGTCATGGGGTTGAAGATGCCCAGCTGCCCCGCCATCTGATGCATCCGCCGCAGGGTCCTCTCCTTGTCCGTGTCCGCAAACTTCACCACCAGGCTGGACGAGGCGCCCTGGGATGGAGTGGGGAGGACGGGGCTGATGGTGGGGTCCCAGCCATGCCCCCCAAAACATCTCCTTGCTCCAGGGAGGGAGCCGCTGGCTCACAGTGGCCACAACGGCCTCAGCCCCAGAGATACTGCCTGCTTTGGCAGCAGCAACCAGCGATCGATGCGAAGTTTAATTATAGCCGGCTTTTCTCCCCGGTGGCAGCTCCCTGACCTCTGTTTCCTCCCCCACCCCCTTCCTCGTTCACAGTTTTGACCTTCGGCGTTAATTAAACAGCCCCTTTCTGCAGCGTGAAAGGAATTAGCCCCGTGTGCCCACCCCGGGGGGTGCTGCACCCAGGCAGGGAGGAACCTCGCGGCGATCTGGGCAACAAATTGCTGGGTCCATAGGATTTTGATCCAATTAGACAGAGGATCAAATTAGCTGGTGACTGGATTACGCAGGCAGCGTGGGGTCGAACGGGGCAGGGCAAGAGCCTGGCACTTACCGGCATGGTTTGGCTGCCGTGGAGGCTGTTGATGGCAGCCTGTGCCTCGGCGTGGCTGCCGTATTTCACAAAGGCACAACCTACGGGCAGAAAGGGGACAGGGGAGGGCTTGGATTCGGTCCCCGCAGCAGCCAGCCAGCAGCTCCCACCCTCCGTGGGCCCCGGCAGCCCATGGGGGGCTCACCCGCCTCCCCAAAGCCCACCTTTGCTGGCTCCATCGGGCCCTCGGAGGATGGTGCACTCCTCGATCTGGCCGAAGGGCTCGAAGAGGCGCCGGACGTCGTCCTCGCTCTGCTGCTTCCCCAGCATGCCCACAAAGAGCTTCCTGTCTTCTAAAACCAAAACCAAGCCCATCGGGGAAGGGGATGCCCCTCACCATCCCATCCCCGCATTCCCAGTTGGCAAACAGCACGCAGAGGGGAAGAGCCAGGCGACACCAGGGCCTGGGGAGGGAGCAACACCGATCCAGCAGCAAAGAGACAGGGTTTATCACCTCCATCCTACAAAATGCTCGGATTGGGAAAACTTCTACGGGGAAATTGCTTTAAGGGTGAACCTGGGAGAGCTGGATCCCACTTCGGGGACTGGAGCTGGAGCTTTTCCCAGGGATAGAGGAGCCGGCTCCCCCATCACGGATGCGGGATGCAGCTGGGAAACAAAGAGAGCCCAGGAGCCCGCAAAACAGCGGCGATTGCCTTCCTATGATTGACTCGTAGAATAACCCGCAGCCTCCGGCCATGCCCAGGGGACATAAATAACCCAAACACGAGAGAAGGGAGAGTAAATAATGAGAATTTCATGATTATTACCAGCATCTGTCTTGCCTGGCCACGTGCTCCCGCCGTGCGCTAATGGCATTTGACAAAGAAAATAAGGTACCCTGTCAAGAGCGTTGCCGGGGAAATAAATAAATAATGTCAGGAGACGATTAATGCTCTGCCCGTTAAGGTACCGGGGAAATTAGTTAAGGGAATAGGGCTCGTGTGTTGTCTAGTTAAACATAAACCATCTCCTGGTGCAGGTGGGAAGTGGGTTTGGGGCCGAGCATCACCCTCTGGGTGAGGGGCCCAGAGCCGGGCACCCGAGCTCGCCCATTGATTTTTAATCCTTCACCAATTAGGCTCGGTAAGTGGGTAATTTATTTGCCAGGTCCCTCCGGGATGTGCCGGGACCAGCTTGCATCGTGTTTAATAACCTGTTTTAAATGGGGAGGGGGTCTACCCCGGCCCCATCGTGAGCATCCGACTGCGCCTCCGGGCCCAGCGCTTGCTTGAGGGAACACTGCGGGGGTTTTGACCCCATTCCTGCAATTTTGCCCAAATCATCAACTCAGCCTGAAAGCATCCAGGGGGAATTTTTTCAGGGGGGAGTGGGGTGGGTGGGTGGGTGTCAGAGGTTTCTGTTTGAGAGGGGCTCGGGCCACGCGTGGCCGACTCCTGTGCCCTGACTCTGCCGGGGTCCCCGCGGGCAGTTCTGGGTGGGTAATTAGTCAGTTTGATAGATGAAGGGGCTGAGGACAGAGCTGGCGCTCTGCCCAGCATGACATCAGGCTGTTCACAGAATGACGTCAGGACGTTCATGGTATGACGTCAGGATGTTCCCTGCGTGCCATCAGGACGTCCCCTCTCCTGGGCAGGGAGAGCCCAGACCCCGTTGGCTCTGTGCTCTGGTTTGGATGCCACCATCCAAAGGCAGCTCCTTCCACAGGTTTCTCTGCAAACAAACCTCCCCGCGGCAGCCCCTGTGATGCCACCGTGTCCCCTGCCACCCCCCACCCCACCCCGGGTGCCCCCCTGCCCTCATGGGGCAGCTGGGGAAGGGGGGACCTACCTCCTCGGCCCTCGCTGTCGGCCGGCTTCACCTGGATGGGGCGGTTCATCTGCAAGACACAAGCAGGAGCGGGCGGTCAGGGCTGGTGACGTGTGTGTCCCCCCCACCAGGAACCTTTCCATGGGGAACTGCAGGATTTGGGCCCAGCCTGGCACAGAGGACCAGGACGAGTAGCAGGGGAAGGATCCGCAAGGACAGAGCCAGGACTAGTGGCCACACCAAGGTAGGGATGCTGTGGGCAGAGGGGGATGCTATGGCCCCGGGGACGGATACCCGGTGCCCGCTGGGCTACCAGTGTCAGCCTTTGGCCGCCTGCCCGCTTTCCTCGACTGCAAAGGACTGCAGAGGCAACAGCAGTGCCCAGCTGGCCCCAGCCCCTCCTGTGGCATCACCACCGCTCTCCTTTTCCCTGTTCTCACCCAATTTCGGCCTCCTCTTGTGCGCCGCCACCGTGGGTACCCGGGAGGGTGACATGCGTGTGCAGCAGGACACGCCGGACCAGCGCACATGGCCCTGGCCTGCTGCCCCACGGAGCCATTTCTCCTCCTCCCCCGGGCTCCTTTTTCCCCCCATCTTTTAGCCAAAAAATGCTACAATTATGGCCGTTTCCATGGCAACAAGCGTGCTTCCCCCGCGATGCTGCAGAGCCCGAGACATGTGCTCGATGGGGTCGTCACGGCAACGGCAGGATGTCACGCATGACGGGGCGGGTGTGCACGCACAGGGACAGCCACGCACACGCCTGCTGCCATTGCACCCCCGCAGGGGTGTACCCCCACCCTGGGCATCCCTTTGAGCACCTCTGGAGGGGGGTCCCCAAATTTAGGGGCTGGGTGGGGGCAGCGCCAGCTCCCTCCCTCCCCCCCCCCCCCCCCCCCCCCCCCCCCCCCGCTCTCCCCGCCCCAGGGTGAGGAAGAGGATGGATAAGGAAGAAGAGGAGGGAGGTTTCCACAGCAACCGCCTCGTCTCCAGGGAAACACGGGGAGAAATGTCAGCGCAGAGCTGGGGATGCTCCAGGGAGGGGACCCAGCCCCCAGGAGCTGGGGGGTGGCACGGAGGGACACGGAGCCACCCGGCTGCCCTCCCGTCACCCATCGCATCACCGGTCCCCCAAACACCCACCCCATCCCGGGGTGCATCCGCCTCACCCCAAACCCCGTGGGCTGCGACAGCACAGACACCCGTGGCATCAACATCCCCTTTGTCCCCCATATCCTTGCCATTTCCAGGAGGAGGGGACCCCATTTTGGGAGGGGGGGAAGGGGGACTGCCCCCCTCCACCAACTCGCCAGGCCCATTTACCAGCGTGAGGGCCTTTGATGGAATAAATTCCCCGTGCCCGCTGCTGTAGCTTAATGTAATAAACCCGGCGAGGATGATTTAGAATAACATTTAGGGAGCCGCAGAGTGTCATTTTGATGTGTCTCCCGTCTCCGCTCCCCGGTTATTAAACTCTATTGATTCTCCGGGAGCAGCTGATGTTTATAAATGTCAGGCCTCAGGGACCAGCTAACCTACCCCTGGGCTGCTGCACCACGACGGGGTGAAACCGCCCCGGCCTGGGGACACCCCCAGATGGGGGTTTTGCCCCCCCCCCCCCCCCCCCCGGCATCACCCCGTATTCACCCTGGGGTGCTCGGTGCCCCCCTGCGCCAGCTCCTGTGGTGCAGGTGGAGGGTGTGGGCACCCAGACCTACCCCTGTGCCCCATTATGCGGCGCCCACCATGCTCCTGTGCCCACCACAGTCATTCACCAGTGCCCAACAGCCCCCCATCCGTCCCCCAACACCCAACCAACCACTCAGCCACCTCCCTCTCCTCCTGACACCCATCCATCCACTCACACACCCATCCCTCACACCCACACAACCACACGTACACCCATCTCCCCCCAAGATACACCCATCCATCCCATAGCACCCATCCATATCCCCAACACCCATCCATCCATCCACCCACCCAACACCCATCCCCGACACCCACACAACCACCCATCTTCCCCCAAGATACAACCATCAATTCACCCGTCCATCCACCAATGCCCATCCCCATAACACCTGCCCATCCCATAGCACTCATCCATAACCCACCACCCACCACCCATCCATCCTTGTAGCACCCTTACACCTCACCATCCACTCCCTATCTCCCTACCACCCACCTTTTTACCCCCATGGCACCCACACACCCACCCATCCACCCCCCAACTCCCAGCCATCTCCTCCCCATCCTCACACCCCCCAAGGATATGCCGACGCACCCGGGGTCTCGGGAGACCCTGTCTGGGGTGTCTCAGCACCCACCAGTCACTGTCACCATCACCCACAGAGCCCCAGCTATGGCATCCAGTGGCCAAAACACCCCTGTGTACGGCCTGAGGGGGTCACCTCTGGTTGCTAAACCACCTCCTGACTGCTCAGGCAACACCTCCCACCCAAACTCAGTGTCCCCCAGCCCTGGGCACCAGGAGAGCCAGCCCAGGGTGAATCACTGCTGGGGGACCTGCCCATAGGACAGGGTCATCTCTGGCCCCCGCTCCTTCCTCAGTGTCACCCTCCTCCTCCTCCTCGTGCCCAACAGCTGGAGGATCTGGCAGGGCACCACACATCTGAAAGCTGAGATGGAGGCACCGCGTGACGCTGGCAGCGGGAGCCTGGTGCCCACATCACCCATGGGGGTCCTCCAGGCTGCCAACACTGAGTGCAGGGTGACAGGCGTTCAGGTACAGGCTCAGCAACAGCAACCCGTCACAGCAACACCCTGCCAGGGCCTTGGGGGTGAACTCACAGCAAGGGGACACAGCCACCCTGGAAACAACCACACCACTGCGCACAGGCATATGACCATCCTAGCACAGCCCCCTGCACAGCCACCCATCCTCTACAGCCGCGCTCCCGCACAGCCCTGTGCACAACCGCAGACCCACACACAGTATCCTCCGTGCACCCCCACAGCTGCACACTCGCCTCACCACCCCCCCGCACAACCGCACACCTACACACCCACACACAGCCGTCCTAGCACGACTGTGCACCACGTGCAGCCGCATGCCTCCCCCAGCCCCACACGACACCCCTACACCCGCACACCCGGAGTCCTCGTGAGCACATGCCCACCCAGAGCCACACACCCACACAACACCCTCTCCGCAGCTGTGGATCCTGCACAACCGCGGGCACACGCACAGGTGCACAGCTGGCGTCACCGTGACGTGGGACACAAAGCCCCTTGCCTCAGTTTCCCCACTGTGGGACCCCCAGCAGCCCCTGGTGGACAGACAGACACCCGGTGCTGGTCTCCACCCCTGGATGGCCACAGCTTCCCCCAGCAACACCCACACCCTGTCTCGACCACCACCCACATACACCCCAGCTCTACGCACACCCAGACAGCATGCCCCCCCCACCTGGCACCCCCACTGCAGGAACCCACACAACACCTGTGCACACACACACGCACACTCTCTGCTCCCTGCTCACACCCGGTGTGCTCACACACACACTCACACACCCGCCACCACCCCAGGTGCATCCACGCAGCACTGCCAGGCCCATGGACACCCACCCCCCAGGCCCACACGCACAATTGCTGGGCACAAGCAAACCCTTAGCACCTGTGTACACAGATACACAGCATCCCTGGATGCAAATACACCCTCCCTGACAACATCCGCTTGTGCACACCCTGAGGGCAAAACTGTACCCCTGCCAACACACACAACACCCCCCCAAGAGCATCCCTTTGCACACCTGCAGCCACACACACACCACCAACACCCACACACAACACCAGGGTGGAAAAATACACCCTCCAGCCTACACACAAACCCATCCCTGGGTGCAGATACAACCTCTTCACAACACGAGCATGCACACTGTCCATTGCTGCTCACAAACACACCCTTCTAACCCAACATCCCCCCCCCCCGCACACCCCAATCCTGGATGCTCGCAAATACACCCTCCTCACCAACACCCACACACAACATCTCTATGTGCAGATACACCCTCCTCACCAACACCCCCCCTGCCAACACTCTTCCCCATTCCTGGATGCAGATAGAGCCTCCTCACCAACACCCACACACTCACAACCCCCATCCCTGCGTGCAAATACACCCCCATCCCAAACAACCCCCTGCCAACACACGCACCCCATCCCTGGGCGCAGACACACCCTCCTCACCAACACCCACACTCACCCACCCCGTCCCTGGGTGCAGATACACCCTCCCCATCATCACACCAACACCCTGGGACCAGATACACCCCATTCACCAACACAGGCATTCGCACGCCCCATCCCTATGTGCAAATACACCCTCCTCACCAACACCCCCTCATCCCTGCGTGCAAATACACCCTCCCCATCAACACTCCCTCATCCCCGGCAGCAGATACACTCCTCTCACCCACATCCATATTCACACACCCCATCCCCGGGCGCAGATACACCACCCCCCTTCAACACCCACACTCACACCCCACATCCCTGGGTGCCGGTACACCCCCCCCCCCCTCACCCCCACACCCCCCCCCCCCCCCCCCCCCCCCCC
>BJBW01005917.1:201723-227135 GCA_004320125.1 Scolopax mira | reverse complement strand
ATTTAAGATGTACTCATTTTGATCAAAGAGGGTTTTGGACTGATTGACCACATGGACACACATCTGCTAAATGTCAGACGGGAGGCAGTGGTACCTAATAACTCCCGAAAGAATCATTTTCCATTCCCCACAAGTCACAACTGGCATCAGATTCAGCTTTCTGTTGCAGAAGGATTTGTTCTTAGCAGGTTGTATATACGTGTGTGTGACAGCAGGGGCAAGAATGATGATGATGAGTGTTGCTGTCAAATCATTATTATGCTTACTACCATAAACAGAGGCGTAGGGCTCCGGCACCTGCCTGCTCCTTCCCTGTAAACAGCTGGGATCAATTGAAATATATTCTGACAACAAGACCCAGATTAATAATTACTCTGGTTATAAATGCAGAGTTGTGGCTTGCTTATCTTTTATGAATGTGCTGCAGTGGTGCAAGGCGCTCTGTTGGCCAGCAGACTTACTCTAAACAGGGAAAAAAAACCCCAAATTCTTTTTTTTTCTGAGGTTGAAACAACATTGAATGAACATTCTCAGAGACGAGGTTTTCAAGGAGCAAACACCTTCGGTTAATTGACCATTATTTCTCTGTCACAAAGATTACATCAAATAAGATTAATTGGGTATTTCATTCCAAATTACTCATTATGTGTGAGATGCAGGTCTGGTGGCTTTTTTTTTTTTAATGTGTTTGCAAGTGAAATACTCTGGATTTTGTGTAAATACTTGTGTTTTCAGGCTGCACTGAGCATCTCAATAGTAAAGGTATATCCTTCCTCTTGGTATTGGTTCTTTTGAGTAGCAATAGAACAGTGGTGAAAATTCTACATACCTTTTTTTTTTTAAAGTTATAGTTCTTTACATTTTGGTGTGTGACATAAGAAGAAAGGCTTTCATACACTTTATTGCAAAAAGGAAAGGGATAAAAGGGACTGGGGAAAAGGGACAATGACAGGTTGTAATCGATCTTTTTTTTTTTTTCCCTTCTGCTCAGTTTAACAGAGGCAGTTTCTTGTTGTGATTCTGTTTATCAATCTGTGTTTTCCTGCTCTGATCACTCTGCTTTCTTTTATATTTTTGCAAGAGAATTTTGTCTTCATTTAAATAATCTAATGAATTAATAATTCCCAATATCTCATTTTACTGCATGAGCCTCTGGTGCGTAAAAAGACTTGGTTGCTGTTGATGGGCAAAATGCTGCCCATGAATCTCTGTAGCCACTACTAAATATGCAGGCACTGCAGTGGCAAACATTTCCTATAGGGCTGTCTGTATACACTGGAGTTAACTAGAACCTTGGATTTCCACAGATTATCCTTTAACATAACATTTTAAAGCCCTCTTTTAAGCTAAATTCTGCTTGTGCTTAGAGAGATGTCATTTTCTTTTTGAAGAAAAGTTTGTGACATGAAGGACATTTGTGATGGTCTTTGGTGCAGTTTTTTTTTTTTTTTTTCTTGCTGATAAAACAATTAACCCAAAATCATGTTTACTGGGTTTTTTTGTTTTTCTTTTTTTTCTTTTTTTTTTTTTTTTTCCCCCAGAGGAAATCACATGAATGTAGTTTGCAAGGATTCTGCAGGAAGTAAAGATTTTCTGTTATCCTTTGGGATTAAAAGTCTGGATTTGTTCTTCCATGTGGTGAATGTTTTCTATGCCACCTATGATGGCTGATGTCAGACCCTATCAGGGTCACCATTTTACTGGTTTTTGGATCCAGGGAACTCGTGGAGTCCATATGTTAGTACAATCAAGAAGCTTAGTGTTTTTATAGAGTCAGATAATTACCTCCTACAGTTCTGTTTTTACTGGCAGAAAGTAATTTTTAAACATTACCTGACCTCCACCCCCCAGTTCTGGTAGTTTTTAGGTTTTCCATCAAAACCAGTCTGTTCCCAATCCCTTCTGCATGTAGTTAATTCCTTGGTTCTAATGACCCACATCTGTCATGGTGAATGTGACAGTAATTCAGAAGTGTTATAAGAGGCAGCAGTCACGTTACAACTCACTGAAGATAAAGGAACTGTTTCTAAAATTAGATCAATTACTTTGGTATTTAACTGTAGGTAGATTTATGTGGAAAATCTTGCTTTTTAACCCTTTTAAATGAAAACTTATTATCTTAATTTTGCGGGATCTCTTTTACTACTGTGACCGTGACTGAGTGCGTTGGGGGTGCAGTGAGGAATAAGGTATGAAGAAATCTCACTATATGGGAAAAGGGCGTGAAGTGAGATATAATAACGAGAGGCAGTTACATTCCTTCAACCAGAGATTAAAGGGAGACAGACACAGCAATTTTGTTAGCTGGTCTGTGCATATATAATTATAATATATAATTTTTTTTAGCATTTAAAATTGCACATGGGAAAATTTTCCTTTGGCATGGAAGGAACATTTCCTCTGCCAGAAACAAGGACTAGTTGGTGGTAGAAAATAATGAAAAAGATTCCCTTGCTCACCAGCCTTTCCCTTTTAAACTGTATTAAGTTTAGATGGAGTATCTGCTGTCACTTTGTAGAACCTTATAAATAACAGAAGTTAGGAAACAGTTGAACTATTGGATGGGAGAAACAGAGGCTTGAGCAATGTAGAAGAGATGGATTAAATCTCTGCCTAAAGCCTAATTAAGGATCATAATCATTAATGAGAGATTTTCAGCTATAGATCTTTATTGATTTGAGTAACAAATACCAAGTAGAGTACCTATAAGTTCTCTCTTGTCTCCCAAGACTTAGCCTTCATATAATGCTGTAGATTTGTGGCAGCATGAGACACTGAAATCTGAAGTGTCTAATTCTCCTCTTGCTACTGTATTATTCTGGTAGATACTACTCTGATTTAAACCACTTTAAGGTATAAGTGAGTGGAGAAAAAGGCTCAGTTCTCTTGCCCATGAACTTTTTCTGAAGTCACTGTGGTATTCAGTTCAGCCCTAGGATTTCTGCATAGGTCAGTACCTACTGTCATTGCTTATGTCACTTCAAGCAAGGGAAGCTAAAGTGCAAATGTGGTAATGTTAATTATCATTCAGTAGGATCCTATTAGATTGTACAGATTGTTAACTTCGCTTGCCAGAGAGCACTGCCACACTTTTCTCTCATTCTAGGAAAAAAGGAAAGCTGTGAGGGCATAAGCCTAATTTCTTAACAGCAGGTAAAACATCTCTTTAAAATATTTTAACAGGAATTTATAGTCAAGAGGTGAGATGAGCATGATGGAGGAAGAAAATGTAGTATGGAGTGTATTCCTTCTTCATTAAAAAGGCTTGTAGCCTCACTGTTCATTTAGGCAAATGGTTTCTCTTCAACAGCAATTTACTCCGGTCTCTGCAAACCTTACTTTTACATTTGGAATTAAATTAAAAAACACCAATCCCTCACCATTTAACAGACATTAAATTTACTGAACACTAGGTTTGCCTTTTTCATGATGTTGTCTCTTGCCAAACTTGCCTTTTATGCAAGATCCTGACCTGCTATAAATGAACAGTATTAATAGAGCTCTATCAGCACACACAGGATCCAGCTTTGCCTGGTTCTTCCAACTATATCAGTAATTTTTATATATGCTACTAGTCCATTTGTTCATACATTTTCTGGAGGCTTAAATTCTTGTTGATACTGACAGTGTTTTATCCATTCTCTCAATGGATGGATGAGGCTATAGAGAACAGGGATGATGTACTGTCATTTTGAAAAACATGGTAGTTTTTCAGACTCAGACATATAATGCCAAAGTTCATTAGACTGTGTCAACAACTTGGACTATATATTTGCAGAAGATGTCAAGCACCCAAATCCTGTTTGTGCTTCAGGGGCTAATTCAAAGTTGCATTACAAAACCTCTGCTCGTTTTTCTTACCTTTCTTACCTTACCTTCTTAATCATGGACAAGAGTGCACCAACTATGCTTTTATGTTAAAATTTTCCAAGAGTCTGAATATTTGCTTATTATCCTGCCCTGTAATGCTGTGGTCCCTGTGCTTCCCTTCTCTATGTTATGTGTCTGAATGTGCTCTACTAACTGGGATCAGTAGAACAGACAGGGAAGAAGGTTTTCAGTGTCCTCCTTCCTCCATACACGAGCTCAGTTTTTAGAGCTCTTATTGATCAATTCCTTCCTCTGCTTTGAAAGCTGTGAAAACAATTCAGGTACCTCTCGTGTCCCAGAAATGTTCCTTAGCCTCTGAGCTTAATCTTTTTCCAAATGGAAATAATAATCTTCTGCTCTTTATGAGTGACCATAGAGAACATTTGACCACCGTTTATTTTACAACAACCTTCTAAGTATCAAAAACTTCAGTTTTTCCTTTTTCTAGAAGAAATCAATGAAAATCAATCTCTTTCAAGCTTTAATCCCAAATAATACTTTTTTTCTAGACCTGTTTGTATTTATGGTCTCTTTTGGATGCTTTTGAATTGCTATATATCCTTGTTAAAGCCATCATACAAGACGGGGCACATTCTTTTTATCTGAGGGCGCAAAGCAGCAAGTAAAACTGAATAATTACCCCCATATTACAGATAAAATTACAGTTAGTATATTTGAAGTTCAATTTCACTATTAGTCAGTGAATTTTCCATTGTTCATTCCATACTGGTTTATGGTCGATTTGTTTCTTTTCCTGTCTTTGATAGATCTTGACAATATCATACTTGGGCATTGGATTTCTTCACTCTAAGTACAGTTACCTGTCTTAATGAATTTCAGCTTCAGATTTTGAATAACTTCTGCAAATGTTTAGAATTATCCTAAAAATACAGGTGAATTCAAAGTGCTTACAAAATTTTCAAGCTTTGTTATCTGCACGTTTTTTGTTTGCTATTTTCCCATTTCTTCGTGTTCTGTGTTGCCCGTAGTTCAGATCATCAATGAAAAATATTGAATAGAAATAGGTTGTTTTGGTGGTTATTGTTGTCTGTTTGAAATGCTCTCTCAGTTTGACCTGAAACCCCTGAAAACTCTACTTGGGAGATTTTCAAGCAGTTGTTCTCCCTTGTTGCAGGGAATTAATCCAGACCAGATTTTCTTAGCATACTTATGAGACTGTCATAGAGACTATTTAAAAAAAAAAAAGGTAATGTTAATGTTTATCACATCTATTGCTTCCCTGTTATCCATTAGCTCGCAACTCTGTCAAAGAAATAAATTATGCTAGTTTGATACAACTTTTTTTTTTCTTGACAAATCCATGTCATATGTTTTTTATCATCTTATTATTCTTGAGGTGCTTATAAATTGCCCAATAATATGTTCCAGAATCTTTTCAGGAATCAGTTAGGCTGTCTCCAATTCCCCAGTCCCTTCTTTCTCTCCTTCATAAAGATGGTTCTATGATTATCCTTCTCCAGTCCCCCGACACTTTCCAGTCCACTGTGAATTTTAGAAAAATTCATTAAAGTTTGAGAGACTGTTTCAGCTGGTTCACTGTGTGCTCAAGAATGAATTTAATCAATCCTTGCAAACTAGCAGACATTTGAGGAATATCTAAATATTCCTTAACCTATTGTTTCCATGCCTTGGCCAACACTTTTCTTCACTTTAAAATATCTGGTTGCAATTTACCTTATTTGTAAAGAATAAAGCTATTTGGTATGTCAACCTTTTCCTTATCATCAACTCCCCTGCCTTCTCTGTGAAACAGTCAGCCTGTATTTTCCTCTGGTTTTGTCTTTTAGTAGATTTGTAGGATGTTTTCCTGCTTCTTTGTTAGTTGATTGGTATCTCAGCCTTTTTATTTCACCTCTGTGTGCTTGTGTTTTTTATTCACAGTACATTTTGTATAGTTCTTCTTGACTTTCGTTGTTCTTAAAGAGGTCTTGAAGTAATCATTTAAGTCTTAATATTTTTTCTTCTTATTGAATTACTTGAAAAATGTGATTTTAATATAGTGTTTTCAGAGATTTCCATTGCTCACAGTATAGTGGATGCAGTCCTTGTGAAGGACCAAACCCGGCTTTTACTTTAAATTTTGCTGGGGGGAAATAGTATTTAATTGCTTTTGAAAGCTTAAAGCCATGAGCTCTCTTGTGAAGGAATAGATTCAAACTGTCTTCCACTTTCTCCCATAAAAAACCTCAAATTAAGTTTTGATTACATATGGGCTGTTTTTTCCCTCCTTTGCATTTTGTGTGTAATTTCTATATAAAAAATCTTGGGTTGAAGTAATGACTTGTGTGGCTTTGTCAGCATTCAGCAACATGAAAACAGACATTTTCCTCAGTCTGTATAATATGAATCAACTAATTTACTTGCCCTTTACACAATATCCAGGGTTCACTTCAATTTCCAGCTTGTGTTGAATCATCCAGTATTGCTGGTTTGGTTTTTTGGGGGATTGGTTTTTCTGTAATTACTTTTAGATCTATTGCAGAGCTCATTCAAGGCTCCTTAAAAAGATAATCAAATTGAAATGTGATTCAATTTGGTTGAAGGTTTTGGTTGGGGCAATTCCTACTTGGGAAGTGAAGAAAGTAAGAAGTGGAGGTAGGATGGGATTCTAAGAAGTGATGTCCTTGCCTTTCCTGCTGCCAGGAGATTCCCTTTTTATAAGGAAAACAAAGGATGGAGGGGGGTTCCTCTGTGGTTACACACACAAGGAATTCCCTCAAAGGCTTTCCTTGCAGAGGGTATCTACTACCCTACATCCTGAGGCAGAGGGGACTGTAGAAAGAGCTCTAGACAAAAGGAGTAGTACAATTTTACTTCCTTTTGGCAATTGTTTTTTTTAGGTAGTTTTCTGCTTGGCATGTGCCTGGTGTGGGTTCAGGTTAGCCAGAAAGATGTAGGTTATTTTCTTGTTACTTTAGATGTGTTGCAATAGATTTCTCTGCAGAAATAACTGTGGCCTGGAGTCAGCCAAGCATATGGGTTGTTAATTGTTTACTATAAATAGGTGCTTTTTTGAAACTGGAACCTGAATGGGTGTGCTTACCTTTTTGTAAACTGAGTACATACCAATGACCACTGTAAATTGGATGAATTATGAATTTTCTTATATTTATGCTTGCTGCTATTTTCTAAATCGAATAACCCAGCGTTTATTTTTTTTTTAACTTTGTTGTAGCTCATAATCTATTTTATTCTCATATTTGATTATCAGGTTGGCATTGTACACTACAGTTAAATATTTTTTTGTGTGTATGTACATCTTCCTTAAAAGTGTCCTGAGATTTCTTGCTTGGAAGAAGTGCTATACATCTTGAGCTTCTTGTTGGGAGAAGAATGTGCCATAAAATTGATGTGGGGTCAACTATTTCTAAAGATTTAATACCAAAGGGATTTTTTGGAAGATAAAATGATATTAATACACTGGATTGTGTTTATTGAGATTCAGCAACTATTAGAATGGCTAAATTTTCTTGGACATGATGATAGATTTATTACGTCACCTTTACAGTGATTTCTCTTGCTGGATGCTAAAAACAGGTCCAGTCTAAAAGTACTGAGAGAAGAATCAGATCTTTTCTAGTTTTTGTTGTTGTGGTTTAACACAACAAAACCTGTTGTGGTTTAGCCTATTGATGCAGATTTATTCGGGTCATTACCTAGTAAGGATGAAGATGTCAGAAACAGGAAATGTTCTCCAGAAAAAAGTACCTAGCAAGGCAGATGGAGAACTGAGAGGGGTTACTGTGAGATGTTCCAGAAGTAAGAAATGGTATTGTGCTCATGTCAGCAATGCAATGCATGTCCAGCTTTGATGAATTTTGTTCTTGCTGTTCCTGCCATCAGTGGAGGTTGTGGTTGTTGTCTTAAGGGAGAAAAATAAGTTCCTTTGTACAACTGTCAGCCTGATGCTTCTTGACACATCTATGATTTGCTTGTACTGAAGCATTAGAGGCTTTGCATGTTAGATGTTGACATGCACTTTGTCACTGTGCTTAGAATCTGGCAATTAACTGTCAGTTTGCAGCATTTTCATTTTTGCATTTGAAACTGAAGGGAAGAGCAAAAGGACAGACTCTGTTAATACAGTAACCAGATGAACTAAATAGAAGTATAGAAGCATAGAAGAAAAGGGTGCAAGAGGTATTAAATATTTATGAACCCTTGATTATACTGCTTATTTTGAGGCGAGTTCTTTCGTTTACATGAGTAGGTCATATACCATCCAAAGAATTTCACTTGCACTGGTAGGTTTTGATTTGTTTTGATTTGCATTTTTTTTAAAGGATTTTTTTCAAGAACAACTAGGCTTTGTAATTTTCATACATCTTGGAGAATGTGTAGTATGACTTGTCATTTTTTTTTTGTTGTTGTTGAAAGAAACAGTAGTAGAAGCAGGTGCAGATGTGGTATGCAGAATATTCAAAGGATGTGTTTTATCCTTATGAATAAAAGAGTTCTGTCTGTCATTTTGCCAAATTTCAGCTTTTATTTGTGTGAGGGACACATGCTAAGTGAGCTAAATTTGCACCTTCTTCAATGAGACCTGCAGGATTAAGCTTTCAACCTGAAGTTGTCCTTTGCTTTTCCTGGGAAGAATTTAAAGGCAATTTGTCCAACACAAAATGTGAAGAGCAGAAAAACAAATAGTTACGTGGGCTTTTTTGAAGATGCAATTTTTATCAGGTAAGTATTCTGCTTCATGATAGCTAATGAAAAGTCTGTATCCCATTGGGTGGAGATATAATCAAGAGCTCCTCCAGGAACTTATAACTATAACAAATCTTTAATATAGCAAAGGCAGGTTAACAAACCTTGGAGGAAAGATTTTTAGATCAAGAGAAGGATCTATATGTCTCTAACTTAGGATATCACCTAATTTATCTGCTAATTGGACAAGCCTCTTGATTTTTTTAGCTGTTGGATTCCAGCTGAAGCCTTGCAGACTGGCTGCAGGATTATTTCAATGCTTAATTGCAGGCGCTATATTACATGGCTCTGTTTAGTGTAACTCTACCATGGTTGAGACTGGCTTTGTCCCCATTTTACTTCTCTGCTTGTCATCATTCCAGGTCTTGCAGCCTTTTGACCACTTCCACTTTATTTCTACCATTTCCAATGTTTTCATTGCATTAAACTTAAAAAAAAATCAAACAAATTTATAGTGCCATATTGATAGCTGTAGCATGTGTGTAGAGGTGCAGTATGCCAATGAAACCCTAATATTTAGCTACTACTCAGGGACTTTCTTTTTCAGCAGAACCCCTTTGAGTACACGTCTTTCCTGGGAGGAAGAGCCCGAGCACTGCTGAAGTGCTGCATCACAGAATCGTAGAATGATATGGGGTGGGAAGAGACCTCTGGAGATCATGTAGTCCAACACCCCTGCCAGAGGAGGTCCACCTAGAGCAGGTTGCACAAGAACATGTCCAGGCAGGTTTTGAATGTCTCAGGATGGAGCCTCCACCACCTCTCTGGGCAGCCTGTTCCAGTGCCACCCTCAAAGTGAAGAAGTTCCTCCTCGTGTTAAGATAGACCTTCCTGTGTTCAAGTTTGTGCCCATTACCTCTTCTCCTGTCACTGGGCAGCACTGGAAAAAGCCTGGCCCCATCCTCTTGTCACCCACCCTTTAAGTATTTATAGGTATTGATCAGATGTCCCCTCAGTCTTCTCTTCTCCAGACTAAGAAGACCCAGGCCACTCAGCCTTTCCTCATAAGAGGAAAGAGAATTCTGCAAATTATTTAATCAATAGCTACATAAAAGATACATAGGTGGATAGATAAGTATTATCTAGCAATATGCTAGAAAAAATGGCATACCTTTCTCCATCAAAAAAGAAATTATTGCAGTAGAAAAAACCTCAGAATATTTATCCTTTTTCCTCCCAATAATTTTTGGTAAATAGAGTAAATGGCCTGGAAAAGGGTGTACGTGTGGGAACCTACAAGAAAAAAAGTCTCATAAAAATATTTCCAATAAAAATATCTTCACTCAGAAGGTAAGTATGATCTCTAGTTTTTATCTACCTCTACTTTCATATTTAGAGGTCCAAATCTCTTCTGCTCCACACTTGCTGTAGCTCTTTCCAGTCCCATTCATCCCTGGGCTCGGGCACAGGAAGGTGTTTCTCCCCAAATGCCTGATTTTTTTTTTATTTCCCTGATCTCTTTCAGATAATCATTTCCAGGGCCATGGGTCTTTTAACAATATACTTTTACAGCATATATTTATTACTTTTCCAAGTGGAAGAAGTTGTCACTAAGTGAGAACATAATGCAGTTTGTCAATTTTCAGTAGGTATCTTGGGAAATCTTTTTTTTTTGTGCTCTGTAGATAACGTGTGTCTGTTTAAGCAACAGTCTCCACCAGTGAAACCTGTCTTCCACCTGACAAGTCACTTCAATGACAACTGGATGTTCTGAGCAGAATGCAATGGCATGTATCAGGCTTCTAATTCTCCTACCACAGATGCTAGAGCAAGTAATGAAAACAGTGAGATGGAATTAGGGCAGGATAAGTCCTATAATTTTCAGAATTTGGAGTATATTTTGGATCGATGTAACAGTGACAAAATTGTTCTAGTAAAGAGCAATCTGCTGTGAAATTAAAAAGGTTTTTTCCTGAATGTGACAATGCCTTGTGAAAATGAACCATGAGAAATGAAGTCAGTGTCAGAACCTCTTAGACATCCTTGTTTTTAGTAAAGAGAGCCCGCTCTTGTCTCCTGTTTAACAAGTGAGATTTTAGGTGGCCAACAGTTGGCGTGCGTGTTCCGAGGGTTGCTTTCTTCAACCCTTTTTCAGGGACCAAAACTCCCTACTTTTAGATTATGGATGCCCCTGTTTCATACCTCGCTTTCACTAGTTTTGCATCTGTGTTAACATAGAGTGTATGGAATGAGTCTGAGTGTCCTTGTATTATCCTGGTTTATAATTAATTTACTAATCTCCCAAATGAATATCTTTTTCATGCTGGTGGGTAGCTTTACTTCAATACCCTTTCTGGTTTAGAGTTTGCTCTGTCTTCTTTGTATTGGATGTACATACTGGCAACTGCTCAAGCTGAGACAGATGAAAGAAATTTTAATTACCTTGAGGGAGTTAAGATTGCTTTTTTAAACATAATAGACTACCACTTACACTGGATTATTAGCCTTTCCATTTTATTTTTCAGAAGGATCAGCTATGGTTTTTAGAGGATATTCAATCCTGCATTACACCTTTTTTATGCAGACTTACTTTCTGCAGTTTGCATTCTGCCTTTAAATTTTGTCAGCTGTGTTCGATTTTTTTTTTTTTAAAAGATCATTATTTTTTTATTACTTGATATTGCTGAGCTTGATATTTTCTAACAGCTTTTGTCAAACACAGAAGGTAATGCCTTTCAACTTTTTATTATTAACAGCTTTTTTTTTTTCCCCCACATACACGTTTTTCAATCTGGTATTTCTTCCAATGTTGGTGTTCAGGCTGACATTAAGAACACAAACAAACACCAGTTTTCTTTTCTCTTCGCCCTCCCTGCTCTTTTTTTTGCTGGGGTGTGTGTGGAAGAAGAGTTTCCTGCTGTCATATACAATCGTACTGCCAGGAAAAGACAAAGATAAAATAATACACACACCCCAGTTATTTGAACAATAGAAGCAGAGAAACACTGAGTTTCTTTTAGCCACCAGGGAGTGATGAATTTGTGATTTGACTGCAGGTAACATTTCTGATGTAGTCTTGGTTTGAAAAAACATATTCCAACTTGGTGTGTATGCTCACAGTTTGAGGTTTGCTGTCATTCCCTCTCAAATCAGCATAACCTTTTCTTGGATCAAACAGTGCTAACTGCAGACAGTTACAAACATAGTTGGAATAAATTAGCTCATAAACATTTTATTCCCATGCCTTAATGGGGAATGCTTCACAATGCATTGTCAAATATGATGAGATTTCTCATTTTATGGCTCACTTTATCTACAGTCTAGTAATTGCACTTTCAATGGCACAGTATTTGTGTGGAGCAATGGTGACATTCAGTGCCCAGTTAGACTACAACGTGATTAATCCTCTGCATACATTGCTTAAGGGTCTTATAATTCATATTTTCTTGTTTTACAATGGCAGGTGTGAATTCAAGAGAGAATCTGAATATGCAATAAGTTAATCTACATCAAATACCGAGTTGCTTGAAATACAGAATATATTTTCCAGAGACCTGACCACATAAGAATGATCTGCAAATATTTGTCTATATAGCAGAACTGAGTACCACACCTGAGGATATGGGAGTTTATACTGGTTTTGGAAAAAGATCTAGAAATGAACTGCATTATGAGATATGCATACTCTTGATAAGCTTTTCTTTGTGAAGGGTTAATTATAAAAAGCTCTATTGGCGAGCACTTGAGAGCTATCTAGTCCATCAAGAATCACGTGGGATAGTTCTGAGAGGATTATATGTTAAACACCTATTATATAGAGATTTTAAAGAAAGCTGTGTTTTAGCTGGGGAATCCAGTTCTGTTTAGGTGAAACAAAGGAAACAGTTCAGCTTCCCTTACCTCTTGAATTAGCCTATGTAGCTTCTTGGAGTTAAGAAGAAAAGATGTGCATCACTTATGCAAGGTCCACAGAGCACCTGGGTAGTCTCAAGTGGTTAAGTCCCTTGATGCTCCAGGCAAATCTAACATACTTTGAAATGACCATATACTTAGAAAACATAGTTATGGGTGCTGCCTTTCTGAAATGCAACTATTGGATGAGGTTGCATATAGCATCCTCCTGTTGAGGGTATTTGGTTGGTATGTGGGAGACCAAAACTCTGTGCTTCATAGGCCCAAAGATACTCAAAGCCCCATTTCTTACTTACCCATGTAGGATCTTTGCCTCAGACAATGGATGGAGAAGGGAAAACACTTCTCACTATGCCAGTGTGAAGAATGTCTGCTGGGCAGGGAAAACAACAAAGAACACAGCTTCAAAAAACAAGGTTAGAGCACTGACGTGTGTTTCAGTTCATCTTGAGGACAAGAGAGGCCTTTGAGGATGCTGCTTACCGATTTATTATCACAAAAATAGTAGGATAATTTGATTTCTAGCTCTGAGATATCTCTTAAACTGAGTTTTACGTTCCACCTGGGTTACCCACCCTTTGTTAAAAGACCTTTGCATCCTTCAATCTCTTCTTACTTGAAACATAGTAAAGACTGCGTGCCGGGCAGGGCAGCAGCAAACCTAGAATACATTTAACTCATTAAGCCTCTTCTGTCCGGCTCCTCCATACCCAAAGGTGCTTGGGGTGTATTGTACCTTTCTCACACTCCTCTTCAGCTCTGCTGCCTGGGCTGCATTCTTTCTGCTTTCTTTGCTAACGGGGGGCTTTGTCTTAAAGTCATGGTCTGTTCTGTATACTGGGAGGCAAACATCAATAGCCTCTTAATCCCACGTGTAAATCGATTGGAATCAGTAGAGGGAGACTGGTTTAGGTTCAGCTTCTAATCCATGTTATTGGAATGAATTATTCTTTCTTTTACAACTGAGAAGCCCTGCTGGCTTCTGTTTGGCAACAGAGGGCAGAATTTATTTCCTGAAGTCTATTGGAGAGACATGCAAGTAGAGAACTGAACTTTCTTGTGGTGTGATAGCTGCAAGAAGGTGGATCAGCTTCAATATTGTTGTATGGCTGATTTTTAAAGTCTGGTCACAGAAGACCATCTTACTCTTGCTGCTTAGGTCAGTGCTTGCACTTGCAAAAGGCTTGTGCCTTGCACCAGCACTTCCACTGCTGGCTTGCAATCACTTGAGTTGCCCATGTCTCACTGTTCAGTTCCATCCCTCCTGTGTAGTAATTTTCCAGGGCAGTCCTTGGCTTTATCTCCCCAGATGATTGTAGAATCATCTAGGTTGGAAGAGACCTTTAAGATCATAGAGTCCAACCATCAACCTATCACTGCCAAGTCTACCACCAAACCATGTCTCTCAGCACCACATCTACATGTCTTAGGCACCCCCAGTTGTGGCAATTCCACCACTTCTCTGGGCAGGCTGTTCCAATGCTTGATAACGCTTTCTGGGAAGAAGTTTTTCCAGATACCCAATCTAAACCTCCCCTGGAGAACCTTGAGGCCATTTCTTCTGGTCCTATTGCTTGTTACTTGGGAGAAGAGACTGACTCCCCACCTGGCTACAACCTTCTTTCAGACAGTTGTAAAGAGTGAGGTGTCCCCTCAGCCTCCTTTTCTCCAGGCTGAACAACCCCAACTCCATCAGTCGCTCCTCATAAGGCTTGTGCTCCAGACCCCTCACTTTGTTTTCTGGACCCACTCCAGCACCTCAATGTCTTGTAGTGAGGTGCCATAACTGGACACAGCGCTTGAGGTGGGGCCTCACCAGTGCCCAGTACAGGGAAACAATCACTGCCCTAGTCCTGCTGGCCACGCTATTCATGATACAAACCAGGATGCTGTTGGCCTTCTTGGCCACCTAGGCACACTGCTGGCTCATATTGAGCCAGCTGTTGACCAACATCCCTAGGTCCTCTTCTGCTGGGCAGATTTCCAGCCACTCTTCCCAAATCTGTAGCACTGACCTCCACAGCCTGGTGCCCCAGTGCCAGTCCAGCCATGTCCCCTGTTTTTGTGAGCATATGCAGCCTGCAGCTTTGGGTTCATGGGCTGAACGTTATCCCTGCCATAAGGGGAGAGACTAAATGGGAAGTGCTTTTCCTCAGTTGTCTTTGAGGTGGTGTTTTGCTTTGGACATGTGATTAATATCAAATTAATTTACTTTAATAACATGTTCTAGCATGTGTTGCTGACCTGTGGCTGCTGTTCTATTTGTCTTGTTCTTTTAAATAGAAGTGTTTGGTTAGTGAATGGAAACTTACTGAAGCCTGCAGAAGGCTATCAACTTTCTTGTAATTTGTTGCATGTCAGTGACAGAGGTTAATTTTGAAGGCAATTAATTTATGGTAAACATAAAAAAACAACCAAACAATATTTGTATATTAGTGTTAACTACCGTGATTCAAAGGTACCAATTAACTGACAATAAATAGAAACAAATTATAACAGTGAAAACATGAACAAAAATCCTTCCACCACTCCATAGTATTTAATGTAATAAAAATATACTGACTTAATTGATCTTTAGCTGCTCTAAGTAAAAACTAATGACATGAAATGGAGTTTAGCTATTGGCTTCAGGGAACAATATTTTCTCATGTAATAAAATACAGTGAGATGCACATACATAAATACTTTATGTTCACCATTAAAGGAATGATGTACATTTCACTGTGGCAGGATAAATACCTATAAGCAATTAACAGGGGAAAGTCTTCCTGTGTTTAAAAGCATAATCTCTGGCAGAAAATGCCATGGGGATTTATATTGCTAAACTAAATGGTTATGGAAAGAACTTGATAGGGGATATTTTGTACCTTCTCTGTTAACTCATCCTTCAGGGAACACTCAAAATTTCTCTGCTAGCAACAAATCAAAACTCCAGTATCTCCATCTAGTCTGGGGTTTGTTGATAATCTGTGTGTTGTTATTGATAAGATGACCTTTAAATTATCTTAACGTGGTTGTTTGTTTTTTTTTTATGTATCTAATTCTATGCAAGAAACACTGACTGCACCATGAAGACCACTTTAAATAACTTTTTTAAAAAATTGGGTTTGTTCTGTTTTCTGTAATTAGTTATATTTTTGATGGGGAAAAAGTTATGATTAAGCAAAGATAAAAGACTCGGATAGTCACAAGCAACCTGGGCTGTGTTTGATCACACAATAGAGAGCTGAGTACCAAGGGAGGTGATTAGTTGCCATTAATTTCATGTACATGTGCCATGAGATGTATTAACATTCTCAGGAGTGTAAAGGAAGAACAAAATAGTTTATTGAAAATGATGTGGCACCTAGATAAATTCAGTAATTATTCACACTCGCAATTCAAGCACGAGTTGTCAGAAAGAAAATGAGGAAGAAAAGTCCCCTCTGTTCTTTCTGTGGCTTGTAACAAGCAAGTTAAAATTAAACCCAAACATACAATTAAACTAAAATCACTTTGTTTTTCATTAAGCTAACAAGAAATGTAAGTATTTTAAGTATTAGTCATATTTGCAATTGAAATGAAATAAATGGACCAATGAATCAGCAATGTTATTTTACCCACTCAATACCACTGTGTGGTAACAACAAGGAATCCTTTTCTGAACGGAATGTTCACCTGTTTACCTGTAGTTTAACATACCAGAGTGTACAGCCGTTAATGGCACTTAGTATATTTTTCTTTGGTGAATTTATTTAGTTGCTTTCTGAAGCCTTTTATATTTAATTTTCTCTGTAATACCCTGTGGCAGTTAGTTTCATAGTTCAGTTATGCATTGTGCAATGATTTGATTGCTTTTTAACTTTATTTTATTTACTTTTTTTCCCCAGAACCAGGTGACCGCTTAACTGGTGAGAAGACTCAGAGCTGCTTGGAATCTCCTGGATGTCGGCACACCATCGTAGACAAACCTAATGACTAAAGTTCCTGTTTACTCTTGAAAAGGTAATATTTACTGGTTTTGTTTTAACTGAGGTTGGTATAGCAGAATTGTTACGAGACTGGTTACTCTTCCAGTTTCTTCAAGTCTCATCTCTCCATCATAACACTTGCCTCTTTTATACTGAATATAATGCCAATTTAGCTGACAGGTTGGTTTCCTGCTCCATGTCTGCAAATACTAATATTTGTCTCCGACGACAGCAGTCCTGCTCTACCTTCTGTTATTTTGTTATTTGCCAAAGATTAGTCAAGAATTTTAGGAAAAAAGTAAAAAAGTACAGGCATTGGCCAAGTATTCTCATTTGTCCATGCAATACCAGGGGAACAGTCAAGATGTCATCACCTAAGCTTCCTTGAAACGGGAGTGAACGATGAAATGGGAGCAGTAATAGCTTAAAAAAAAATATCTTCTGTTTATAGTAATTTGGATTTTTTCAGAGAATGTCTTTTAGTCATTATTACTGTGACATTGACTCCAACACACTTGGAGGCCAGTGCTCTGTAAGCTGGGAATTGTAGAAGATGGTGCTATGCAGCAGTTTCCCTTTCAGGCAGTAACAAGCTTTCCCCTCGCTGTTGCACGGCCAATTGATAGTGTGTGCAGGGCATTCCAGGTAGATTAGAAGCAGAGCATTTAGTTTCCTTGGCTCCATCTTGTGATTTCCCTGGCAGCGTCCTCGCCGAGAGCTTCACTGAACTGTGTCTCACGCAGCGACTGCATGAAAATGCATGTTAGTTGCCATAGTATGTCTTCCCTTCCCCAGCTGAGATTCTTTCTCCACCTTTTCACTCCCAGTGGTGCGTAACTGCTCAAATCAGATCACAATTTGAGGCCTGGGCTCTTTTTGAGCAAGTCTGTATCGCCGTGTGTTGTCATTTTTTAATTGTGTCAGGAATCAATGGAGGCATTTATTTATTTCTCTATTTACCAAGAACAGGGTGAAACGTCACGTTACAATCAACTTACTTGAAAGAGTTCATTCTATTTCAGATTAAATCTTGGTTGCTATAGCTCTTGTGCTGCTATTAATAGCTGAAAATAAAGTTTGATTTTTGTCAGTTGTGTTAACAAGACCTTAAATACTCTCTAGTTTTGGCAGGCTTTGATCAGCCTTTTCTCTACAAATAAGCTGGAGGCTCACTCCTGGGCAAACTTTCCTCTTCTCCTTATTTCTGTTTCAGCGTACCCCTTTGGAAAGCAAATTTCCATTTGATAAACCAAGCTGCTTAGAGCTTATCCACTTCTTTCTTAGGAAGTTGCCAATTTGCCTCTTATTTGAAAGTCCTTCTTTAAAATTTGTTCTGCTTTTCTGGAATAAGATAGCAGATTTTCCACAGGAGTTTGTTTTTTTAATCCCTTCTCTGTTTTCCGGCACAAGCATATTTCAGCAGCTTTAATTTGTCAGTAACCCACTTCTGACTCAGCTTGGCTTTATTTGCTTAAGTTTTCTTTTCTTTTGCTCTAGCATGAAGATGCAGACTCTCTGCCTTTTATTATAATAATATAGATAATTCTCCATCTGCCAACTCTTTTTCTTTTCACCATCAAAAGAATTTCTGAAAGGGGGTTGATTTAAATATAGCTTTTTGCTGCAATTTAATTGTGACTTTTCATACAATGGTTATTTAAAAAGTTCATCGCCTTCTAGTACATTCTGCCTCCTGCCATCTAAAGGGTACTCTTGAGGGTTTTTTCACCTCTGTGTCTCCATGGGGGTGGCAGGTGGGAGTGAGTTTATTCCACTCATGTGCTGTGAATCAGCTCAATCTGAGAGCCTGAAATTTATTTTAAAAATAAAATAGGCACTAGGCCTGCCTGAGCTAATAAGCTTTATCTGGGTGCATGATATGTTAGTTTAGGCCCAACATCTTGCTAATATCACTAAGCAGCTTCTGGACTGCATCATCTCAGTGAGCAGATGAAGAGAACCCCCATCCAAGTGGAGTGAGTCTTTGGAAACACACACTAATTCTGTCAGTGATAGTCTTGGTAGACCACAAACTTTCTTTCCAGATTTTCTTAGCAGTTTTTAGGTTATTCTGTCAGAGTCCAAATCTTTCAAATTGAGAGCTAAAATTGGAATTACATCAAACTTTAGATATAAACTTGAACGCAAGACTTACTGCTTTGGATTCTTCTTCAGAGTATGAGAAATACCGTGAATGGAGCACACCCTGCTCCCACACCTGTATCCTTTCAACCTCCTTGCTAGGCTTCTTTACAGAAGGAAGACTGAGCTGAATGTGAGCCCGAGTGTTCTGATTTTTAAATTCTAGAAGTATATTTAGCCAGCCCATAACGGTCTCTTATGCTTGACTAGAGTATTGGGGAAGTTGCCAATTTTGAATTAAAAGCTATAGTTTGTGGTCTCTCATTTTACAAGTCATTCAGTGCATTTTTTCCCAGACTTTAGAAATCTGGCCCCTGATGATTAGCTCAATTCCTGACCCAGTGGAAATATTTCCATGACTTTTAGTTAGAATCAATCCTAATAGATTACTGAATTAACAAGGAACAAGTTGGGAAAATGGGACAAAACCTTTTACCACCTTCATGTAATTAAGCACATGTTACATATTAACACTTGACAAGGTAAGTATGAAGTTTTCAGTCAGTAATAATAGAGTTATTCAGTTTGAGAGATGAATATCAGATGAATATGCTATCTGAGATCTGAATATGAGAATCCTATTGGGAGCAGCCTTAACTTTTGCGATTTCTAAAAAATCTTGGGGCAAATATTTTGAGTATGTCAACTAGGTTGTCAAAGCTTTATTCCAATTTATTTTCTGTAACCGCTGGAAGGATAGACAATGAAAATTTTATAACCTCAATATAGCAGGAGCTTAGCTCAAGTTCCTGTCAACCCTGCCCAGTAAGCGTGACTGTAGGTTCATGGTACCAGGCTGGAAGAAATCCACTGGGTGATATTTACCTGCTGAAAATATCTCCTTGGGAGTTCTGTATGGTGATTATAGTAGTTACAGTTATCCATAAACATGTGATACCATTGTACCAAGCCTGTGGTGTATATATGTGTGTATATTAAAATATTTAAATTTAAAATATTTACCTTTTAAAACCACATTATGAATCCAACTGTGGAGGAATCAATACTTTTGTAGCATCCTGAGCTCTAAAATGGGCCTTCCCTTCATAGAGAGCTTGTAGTGGAGGTTGTTCTGTGGTTTGCTCTGCCCTCACTGGGATCCTTGAGAGAGGCTGGAGGCTGTTTTGCACTGAAGGAGAGCATTCCCACAGGTACAAGAAGTACTTTAAGGTGACCCCACACCTATGGCACATATTTTCTTGCACACCCCTGAATGGGTATGATTTAGCTTCTTGAAAGAAAAAAAGAGATTTTTTTGGTTTTTTTTTTTAACCTGTGCTAGTGTCAGGAGGGTGGAAGATTTGGATGGTAACACTGAGGTCTTCCTTAATACCTTTGTCATCCCTTTCAGATGATTTTTGTGATTGCTCGGTTTTCCTCATGCAAGTCAGAAATATATTTGTAGTTGATTCCAGGCTAAATTAATCCATGTCTTTAAATTGCTTCGAGATCTTTCAATAGGAAGCTTCCAAAAGCTACAATGCCCTTTCCTTGATAATTTAATTTTTATGTATAGTTTTCAGGAATAAGATAAACCACTGCTTTTACAACGTTTTTCTCTATGGTGGTAACAAGAATAGCTAAGGAGAAAGACCTCCATATTTAGTCACTGTTTCAGGATTGCTTTGTTTTCAAAAGGAGCTTAACAGCTGAAATTCATCAGTCTTTAAGTGTCTTCCAGCAATTCGGGTTCTGTAAGTGACGTTTCTCCAAGGCAGGCTTTTCAGTGTGAGTCTGCAGATTGCACAAACTCTTTTGTTGTTCTAGTGTCAAGGTCGGGCAGGCTCCCTAACTGACATGTAAAGAAATTCTGACACATACAAAATCAACATAATAGTTGTCTTTGATGCCTCTAGGCAGTGGTAGTAGTTGGGTATAATTTTACAGAGCTGACAATGGTTCCATTGTGAAGTCCAGGGAGGAAGCCTTTCTTCAGTGCTTCTTCCCTCTTCTTAAGATTATTGGTTTAATCTTGTGTTATTGTAGGGTGACCTTCTTTTTTACTCCCTATAATTATTCTGTCGTCTATTGATATTGAAAAGCAATCTGCACTGATACAGAATGGAAGCTTCTACTTCGTCTTGTGTGCTCAGGGAGAGAAAATAGTTGTGGTGTGTCACTGTATATTCATGATTGCATCTTTTTATCTGAACCATAACCAGTCAGGGAAAAAAAAAAAAAAGAAAGAAGCTTCTTAGTTGCTGCCAGTGCTAATCTGTTCATTAGCTGGCAAAGATGATGAATGAGTGGTCTCTCTAGAACCTCCCCGCTGTAGCCAGGGTGACCTGGCTATAACCTGTGTGATGTGAGTGACAGTTCAGCTCTAGTTCTAGAGTCAGATCAATGCTAATAAAGGGTGGAATGGAGAATGGTTATAGATGCAATAATGATCTCACCCAGGGCTTTCAGGGAGTAAAGAAAAGCACAGGTGTTTACTTTCAGCACTACTCACATGTTAAACTGATAGCTGAGTCACTTTTTCTTTAAACTGGGAATAAACAGTCTCTATAAGTGCACTGTGTACCTTGTCAGATTTACAGTCTTAGCCTTAGTCGCCTAAAGACCAACTCTTAAAAAACTGACTAATCCAGCAGTAATCCTCCAAAGTGCTAGAGCTTTGTAATGTCTCAATAGGACACATTTTACGTGCAATTAATACCCTAAAGTCAAGGCTACGTTTTACAAGATAAGAGTACTTGTGACAAGTACACGTGTGACTTGCTATCTAGAATGCTCAGGGGATGATACATTTGTGCCCTAAAATGTAAGTAGGTTTATAATAAAGTGTTATTGCCGGATTCAGGAATCCTGATGTGTACACTCATTTGAATGCAATTATTTACACAACACACACAGCAGACAAAAATAAGGGCTGCTGTTATAGATCAACTCCCTGATTAACAGACTAGATCTAGTTACGTTATATTTTAGGAGTTTTTAATGCTATTGAAATTTGCTAACAGCTCTTTCAAAGTTGTTATTTCTCCCTGTTGTCAAAATATTTCTATTAACGTGGTTAGAACGAGTTGCTGAGATACTACTTTTAGCAGAAAGAGTATGGTGGCACCATAGTTGGTCTTAATTATCTGCGTTAGGTAATTTCCAGTGTGAAACAAGGAAAACATAAATTGGCTCAGACTCTAGTAAAAACAGATACATGCCATTTCAGTAATTGTTCCAATTTGTAGAAGTTTATAAGGATACATTTATTGTGTGACATTCACATCTATTCCATGATTACAGCTTAAAAATAAGTAGAATCCAATACAATATCCTATTATAAGCACCCTAATGGATTTACACAAAAAGGCAAAAATAGCTTCTGGCTTAATTACATTGAGTGTCATGGTATTATACTGGAAATGCTCTGTAGAATTTGAAGGCCATAGAAGGAAATATTCCAAAAGGACAGTAATTATGCAATAAATTTCTTTAAATCATCCACATTATTGGTGCTGAGAAGAAAAAAATAAATATCTAACCCCTCTGTCACGGTGAGGTGTAGAAATAACGGCAAGGTAAGTTTTCTTTAAAGCCAATTGCACAAGAATTGGGGATTAAGGTACTGGTTTATTGGTATCATTATCATCGATGCTTTTTTCCCACTTTTACCTTCATTAGAGATAGGAGAGCAGAAATGACTTTGTGTGAATCACAATACACACACCGTTTGCTCTAGATATTCCAGAGCTATGCAAAATACGAGATTGTATTTTTAAAGGTAGTAGGATATGGCATTTGATATATAAAGGAACATATTGAAGAAATCCCTAATTTCTTAGGGGTGCACAAAAAGGGGTGCACCTTCTTAGACAAAGGTGCAATGAAAGATAGTTTGCGTTCATGTAATTAAGGACCATTTCTAACAAGTACTGACCCGAGACTCAATTTAGATTGCTTTGGCAACCTTTATCCTTGCATGTCTCAGCTTCTGATGGCTGTGTTTTGCACTTGTCTCTGGGATCAAAGACCAAGCTATGGGAACCCCCTGAAATTCTGGTGTGTGCAACCAACTGGCACATCAGCGTGACAGAACTACATCCAGAAGCTTCATGGACTAGCAATATAATTGTTCTTTTTTGGGTCTCAAGTAAAAATAATAGGCACACAGTTTCCCTTGGATTTCACAAGTATTTGCTGAGAATGAGGAAAAGTTGTGCGTTGTGTTCCAGGTCTTAGGAAAAGTGAGCTGTGCTAATTATCTAATCTTTGACTATTTCTTTCAAGCTGATCCTATCTGCCTGTGTCCTCTCCACGCTGCCACACAGGTTCCCCTGCTGTTTCTCTCTGGGTTTCTCCCCCCTCTAATCTCTAAGGTACCGCCAGTGAGAGAACCAACGATATAGGTGTCAGGCTCAGCAAGTCATTGCTGTGGACAGTAGACCTATCTATGCTTTTCAGGCACACTACGTACAAGGTTTCATTCAGTCATTCAAATTCCAGCATGAGCATGGCTGATAATGTGGGAAGTCACAAAAAAAACCGTTGATTTTTTTTTTTTTCTATAATAATTTGAGGGGCCTACGGTTACCAGCAAACTATTTTTCTTTTATTTCTAAGATACAACACTAATAGAACAAAGGCTTTCTGTAATGTACCTATTCTCTGCTTTCTCTAACAAGTAATTAATTACAGGTTTAAAAGGAATGAAATTAGCATTAATTAATTAGCATACCAAGCTCTAAACTGAAACTTTAAATCTTTTAGTGTGTTAAGGTTGTCTCTCTTTTATAGCTCAACAGAACTTGGAAGCATTGGTTAAAACAATACAAAACACATAAAAGCTAGTTATAAAAAGAATTAACAGTTTAATTAGTTTCACCTGTGCATTTAGAAAGACAATAAAGTAAAATTGTCACCCGTAATTACTGAAATTTAATTTTGTTTACTAGTTAGATCATTTTCAGCTCAGGCGACCAGTCAGAAAGGAGAAAAACGGAAGAAGGTAAGTATCATTTTAAAAATAAAATTTTGTTTGAATGTCTGTTTAGACACCATTGTGAATATTCGAATGCCTTCAGGATATAGAATGGACTTTATGAGACATTGCAGTATTTAGGATAGTATTGGTTTTACAGGCATAGAAGGAAAAGAACAGTAGTTCATTGTTAAGAATGAAAAATACCAGTGTCACGTTTCCCACATTTTTTGTGTGTCCCTTTCTTCCATCGTCTCCTACCTTAAAAATAAATAATCAATAACAGGCCTCATTAACAAGAACCGTGATAAAACATATTCATAAACTCAGTGTCATAATCTTAAAAATCAGATAACCTTGATTTCTTGAATTTTCAAACCTTCTAATGCAGCGCAATTTGGTCATCATCCAGGTTTGAGCTTTACACATCATATGACCTGAAAGGCTTAAATTTCTCTACCAGAAGAAAAATACAAAGTAAAATCTTGGAAACCTGAACTTTGCCATTTGTCTCCCCCTGGAATCTGGATTGAATTGCAATTCAAGGAAGTTTTGATGGTAAATACCAAGAGGTATTTACAGTTAAATGTTGGACGGCCTCACTTCTTGGTCCCAAAGCAAGAAGTAGTTGCCAAGACTGAATTAGTGAAGTTGTGGGGCTTCAGCAGAGCAAGAGGAAGTTCTTCTGAATTTCCTGTCTGCAGCCACTTACCTCTCACACAACAGTATTGGGTACACTTTCATTTTTTCAAGTAAATTCATCATTCATTAGCCATAATGGAGTCAGTCATGAAGCGATATAGCCTGAACATACTTCTTGTGAGGTTTGAAATTCGTAAGGAGGGAAAATATTGTGCTATTTAGAACCTACTGCCTTCCTGAAACTTCCGACCCGTTCAACAGCAATGAAAATGATGTCTTTGCTTTTCTCCCATCTGTTCCACCCAATAGATTTCTGAGTGTGCAATGCCGTAAAGCCTGGGTAATTACCTGAAAGTCTTCAGCAACCAATTAGTTGTTACTATTTGTATTTTCTGTGGTGATTTAAAGATCCCTGGTTTTGGGTGGGTTCGACACCATGCTCGCTGAGATATTTGGGAATGTACTGGTATGTGCTAGGTACTGGTTAATCTTCAATGAATATGATTGTTTCACACCTGAGTCTTGCATAAGTTACCAGTAAGAGCAGAATTTGATTTGTAGATTTTTATGTCCATTTTAATGTGGATTTTCTGTTTTCATGAGTGCTTTACTCACTTTTTGGTGAAAGAGACAGCAAGGAAATACTGAGTGTCTTGGGTAAGAAGATTGAATTTTGGTTTTGGTTCTGATTTAGAATATAAATTTTACAGTGTAAAGAGCCTGGGCATTTGTTTGTGCCATTGGAAAAGTCTTAATTGACGTAAAACTATTAACTGATTAACTGCTGTTGAATTTGCTGTGCTTATGGGGTAGACTTTTCAAAAGTGTCTGAAACAGATTTTTTTAAATTAGAATACCTTGTACTGCTGACCACCTGAAGCCTAGAGGATGTCTACCTAGAGGTAGACAGGGTACCCTTGTAAGCCCATCCTGTTCCCAGTCTGTACCAGACATAGGTTCATTGTGGCAGAGTACATGGTCCACATGTAGTCTTAGCTTAGAGGTTCACTTTAATGACAGTTTAAATAGCAAAACATTAAGACTTATCCTAAGGTCTTCATTATCACCTGGCCTAATGTTTAACTAATAGTTTTTCTCTGCCACACCTGTTTCTTTTGACTCAACTGCATCTTTATACTCTAGCTGGTGTTGATAAGCTACAGTGCTAACATGAGCAAAGAATAGCTCTCTAAGCAGAGAAGGGGAGAGGCTCTTGATCAGGGAGTGGAGCGATGGGACGAGCGGAACTGAAAGAGGGGAGATTTAGATTAAATACTAGAAAGAAATTCTTTGCTGTGAGGGTGGTGAGA